>CM038676.1:335739790-335883956 GCA_021605205.1 Aegilops longissima
AAAATATGTCGTTCATACGAGGCTTGGTATCATTATGCCGTTGGATCAATTGTTACCTTGGTTGCGATTATGATCGCGTTTGTTTCGCATTGAAATGTTTTACATAGTTTCAATGTATGGTTTAATTAATTAGATGCTCTGGAGAGCTATATGTTGTTAGATGAGAACTATGTATGTACTTTGGTTTTAATGTGATGATGAACTTCTATTAATTTGGTCATAATTATCTATTCATGATGTTACGTAATGGTTTTTGACACATAATTATATATAACACCTTGAGATGAACCGGCAATGGATATGCGGTGGCAGACACCTCCGAGTACATTAAGGGCGTGCATGAATTTCTCGAAGCGGCTGAGGGCAAACAAGCAGAATGGTTTATGTGTTGTCCATGCCCTAATTGTAGGAATCTGAAGTCTTACTCTGACGGAAAATCCTTGACACCCACCTGCTTTACAAGGGTTTCATGCCACACTATAATGTTTGGACAAGGCACGGAGAAATAGGGGTTATGATGGAAGACGACGAAGAACAAGAGTACGATGACAACTATGTGCCCCCTGAATACGGTGATGCTGCAATGGGGGGAGCTGGTCAAGATCAAGAGGAACCAGACGATGTGCCCAATGATGCTGCAATGGGTGAAGCTGCTTAAGATCAAGAGGAACCAGACGATGTGCGATGATGATGATCTCCGCTGGGTCATTGTCGATGCAAGGGCCTTAATCACGAAAGTCAAAAGGAAAAGCTGAAGTTCGATCGCATGTTAGAGGATCACACAAAGGTTGTACCCCAATTGCGAAGATGGCAACACAAAGCTCGGTACCGTCTTTGGAATTGCTGCGAGGAAGGCAAAGAATGCTGTGTCGACAAAGGATTTGAGAAGCTACTGAAAATATTGAAGAAGAAGCTTCCAAGGATAACAGTGCCCGACAGTGCATACGCAGCAAAGAAGGTCGTATGCTCTCTAGGATTGGAGGTGCAAGAAGATACATGCATGCCCTAATGATCTGCATCCTCTACTGCGGTGCATACAAGGATCTGAGCATGCGGTATGCGGTGCATTGCGATATAAGATCGAGGCGAGATGACCACTGATGATGTTGTGGCGAGCCCCCGGAAGAGGGTTCTGCGAAGGTGATGTGGTATGCTCCTATAATACCACGGTTGAACGCCTGTTCAGAAGCGGAGAGTATGCCAAGTTGATGTGATGGCACAGTGAGGACCATAAGAAAGGCGGGAAGTTGAGAGCACCCGCTGACGGGTCGCAGTGGAGAAAAATCGAGAGAAAGTATTGGGATGAGTTTGCAAAGGACCCAAGGAACGTATGGTTTGCTTTAAGAGCAGATGGCATTAATCCTTTCGGGGAGCAGAGTAGCAATCACAGCACCTGGCCCATGACTCTATGTATGTATAACCTTCCTCCTTGGATGTGCATGAAGCGGAAGTTCATTATGATGCCAGTTCTCATCCAAGGCCCTAAGCAACCCGGCAACGACATTGACGTGTACCTAAGGCCATTAGTTGAAGAACTTTTACAGCTGTGGAATGGAAATGGTGTAGGTACGTGGGATGAGCACAAACAAGAGGAATTTAACCTAAAGGCGTTGCTGTTCGTGACCATCAACGATTGGCCCGCTGCTAGTAACCTTTCAGGACAGACAAACAAGGGATACCACGCATGCACGCACTGTTTGGATGACACCGAAAGTATATACTTGGAAAGATGCAGGAAGAATGTGTACGTGGGCCATCATCGATTTCTCCCGACCAACCATCAATGTCGAAAGAAAGGCAAGCATTTCAAAGGCGAGGCAGATCACCGGAAGAAGCCCGCCATGCGTACCGGTGATCACGTACTTGCTATGGTCAATGATTTACACGTAATATTTGGAAAGGGTCCCGGTGGACTAGCTGTTCCGAATGACGCTGAGGGACGCGCACCCATGTGGAAGAAGAAATCTATATTCTTCGACCTACCCTACTAGAAAGAGCTAGAGGTCCGCTCTTCAATCGACGTGATGCACGTGACGAAGAACCTTTGCGTGAACCTGTTAGGCTTCTTGGGCCTGTATGGGAAGACAAAAGATACACCTGAGGCACGGGAGGACCTGCAACGTTTGCACGAAAAAGAATGCATGCCTCCGAAGCAGTATGAAGGTCCTGCCAGCTACGCTCTTACGAAAGAAGAGAAAGAAATTTTATTTGAATGCCTGCTCAGTATGAAGGTCCCGACTGGCTTCTCATCAAATATAAAGGGAATAATAAATATGCCAGAGAAAAAGTTCTAGAACATAAAGTCTCATGAGCTGCAGCGTGATTGTGGCGAAGCGCTTCCGGTTGCATTGAGGGGCTTCTACGGAAAACGTCCGATTAGCCATTCGAAGCTATGTGCATTCCTCAATGCAATCTCTCGGAAGGTGATCGATCCAGAAATCATACCAAGGCTAAGGGTGATGTGGCGCAATGTCTTGTCGGTTTCGACCTGGTGTTCCCACCATCCTTCTTCAATATCATGGCGCCGCGTCCTAGTTCATCTAGTCGACAAGATTGTCATTACGGGGCCCGTATTTCTACACAATATGTTCCCCTTTGAGAGGTTCATGGGATTCCTAAAGAAATATATACGTAACGCGCTAGGCGAAAGGAAGCATCTCCATGGGCCATCAAACAGAGGATGTCATCGGGTTTTGTGTTGACTTAATTCCTGGCCTTAAGAAGATAGGTCTCCCTAAATCAGCGGTATGAGGGTAGACTGGAAAAAAACGCACGCTAGGAAGGACTCAATAATATGTAGGGATGGGCATTCTTGGTCTAAATCACACTACAGTTTCTGAAACTCTACCTTGGTGACCCGTATGTCGATAAACACAAAACGATCTGCGCTCCAAACACCGGAGCGGTCTTGACGATGGATTACATGTGAACACATCAGGACTTTCAGCAGTTGGTTGGAAACACGTCTTAGAGGTGACAACACTGTTTGTGATGAGCTGTACTTGTTGTCGAGGGACCATCTTTGACTGTATTGATTTACAAAGGATCTGAGATAAATGGGAATACATTTTACGATTGAACAAGATCAAAGAGCACCAACCAAAATAGCGGTGTCGCTTTGATGCAACAACCGAGAGGGAAAGGACACATATTATGGTTAAATAGTGGACATATGGGAACTTGACTACGGACATGATTTTAAGTACCCTTTGTTTAAGTGCAAATGGGTCAATCACGTCGAGGCGAAGTGCAGTAGACCCACGATGCGGAATGACAACAGTGGATCTGAAAAATCTTGGGTACAGCGACAAACCGTTCGTCCTAGCCAATGATGTGGCACAAGTTATCTATGTGAAGGACATGTCTACGGACCGAGAAAAAGAAAAGATAAGAGCGAATACATCATACGATGAGCCAAAGCGCCACATAGTTCTTTCAGAAAAAGGGACATCGTGGGAGTGGAGGGCAAGACAGACATGTCTGAAGATTATGAAAAGTTTCATGAAATTCCTCCCTTCAAAGTCAAGGCAGACCCAAGCATCCTAATAAACGATGAAGATTATCCACGGTTACGGCGCAATAAGCAAATGACACAAGCGAAGAAAAAGTGAAGACTTTCACCCTCAACTATTATGATGATACCATGCCAACTTTGTAACAGACGAGTATGCTACCATTCTCCCTTTTGTACATGCACATGCTATGCCAACTTTAAGTATTTTGTTGTAAGTAGAAACAAAATAAATAGCAACAATAAGTATTTTGTTATAACTAGAAACAAAATAAAATAAATAAAGCAACAAAGAAAACAAAAAAACAAAAAAACAAACAAAAGTGTTTTCAAATTTGAAAACTAATGGCATTAACAAAAAGTTTATAATTTTTCTAAAACTAAAAGCATAAAGAATTAAAAAATAAAGCAAAAAACAAAAGAAAATAAAATAAATAAAGCAACAAAAAAACAAAAAAACAAAAAAAGTGCCACCTACTGGGCCCCCACAGCCTGAATACGACTAGAAACCCATCCATGGGCAGGGATCCAGAGCCAGAGGAGGCCAGATGAGCCCACAGCATAGGAGTGACAATTAGGCCGTAAGCACTGCAATGGAGAAAGCTCGAGGGGGTGCGGCGGTGGGGCTTATAAACCACTGCGCACCCCTCTCAACTAGCGAGGTGGGACTAAACTTTCGACGCGGGCGCAGCAGCACAAGGCCTTTGGTGCCGGTTGGTGGCACCTACCGGGACTAAAGGAGGCATTGGTACCGGTTCGTGGTAACAACCGGGACCAATGCCCCCCTTTATTCGGTTGGTGGCACCAAGCGGGACAAACACGCCGCTTCCGCCGTTTGGGCTGCTAAAAAGTGGCCTTTGGTCGGTTGGTGGCACCAACCGGACTAATCTCCCTGCTAGTCCCGGTTGCTGCCACGAACCGGGACTAAAGGCTCTACTATATAAGTTCACACTTAGGAAATTTTCACTCTCATCTATGATTTACGCCCACAGCGCCCGACACATTGGCCCGCCCCGTCGTCCTATGCGCCGCGCCCCACCCTGCACGCGCCGCCCGCCGCCCTCGCCGTCGCCAGCGCATGCCCCTTCCCAGCCGCCGCCCAGCCCGCCCTACGTCGTCGCCGCGCCCCTAACCCGCCTTGCTTGCCGTCGCCATCCTCGCCCGACCCCGCGGTCCTCCCTGGTCCGGCCACCCTCCCTAACTAGCATTTTTTTCATATATATGCTTGTTATATATATATATATATATATATATATATATATATATATATATATATATATATATATATATATATATTCTCTGTGTATATATATGTTCATGTATATATGCAAAAGATAGTTTTTAGAAAAATTAGGATTTTTTTCTGTTCATAGATTTTTGGTGATATTAATTATTGTAAATATGCAAATGTTTGTATATTCATATGAACAATGAATTAGGAAATACTACTTCTTTTTTTCTTGATCTTCTCCTCTAGCTATTCCTTTCTTCTTCTCCTCTTTTATTTCTTCTTAGTTTTCTTATGTTTTATCGGGATTGCGTAAATAGTCAATATACCCCTCCGATAACTTCAACACGAGAAATCGATATACCGGCCCTCCCCAATAATATTATTTTCCATATGCATTATGTCGTGTCGATATAAACTCCGATAACTTCAACACGTGGAAATTGATATACCAGCTCCCCAATAACATTATTTTCCCATGTATGTATCTCATCGTTGTCGATATACCCCCTCGATAACTTTAACACGTGTGAAATTGATATACCCCCCCGATAATATTATTTTCCCATATCGTATGTAAATGCGTTGTCGATATAAACCCCTCGATAACTTCAACCGTGGGGAAATTCGATATACCGCTCTCCCGATAACATTATTTTCCGTGTATGTATCTCATCGTTGTCGATATTACCTCCGGGTAACTTCAACACGAGGGGTCGATATACCCCCTCCGATAACTTCAACACGTGGAAATTCGATATACCCCTCCACGATAATATTATTTTCCCATATCGTATGTAAATGGTTGTCGATATAAACCCCTCGGATAACTTCAACACGTGGGGGTTCGATATACCGCTCCCGATAACATTATTTTCCGTGTATGTATCTCATCGTTGTCAATATTACCCCCTCCGGATAACCGGCGGTGAAAACTCTCGAGTACACCCAAACTAATATATCCACGTGCTGTCATATTTGTGTAATAATTGCCATGTTGTAATATATATTTGCAGAAACAACGGAGCACGGACAAGACGAGGAAGCAGAAGAGAGGTTGCAGGACATAATCTTAGACGGAGGTGATGTCATGTCGTGTTATCTTAACGACAATGATGATGCGGAAGAACAGCGAGGTGAAGAAGCAGGTCCGGAAGAACGGCGGGGTGAAGAAGCAGTCCGGAAGAACAGCGGGGTGAAGAAGCAGGTCCGGAAGAACAGGGTGGCGGCTCCGGTGACGAGCGAGTCCGGCGGAGTAAATATATTAGTTAAGCCTGTCTTTGAGACTAGCTAATTGATGCATTCATTGTTTTGGTATGTACACATATTAATTAACTCTCGTCTTTCTTCTTTTTTCTAGCCCTCTGGATCGAGCACAACTTCGGTAAAGAGACGAGGCCCGAAGAAAAAGTTGCGCGAGGATGAAAGGTTTGAGATCATAGCAATCGCGCGCGACGGCCTACCGATTGAACCCATCCGGACAAAGGATGCATTCTTGCTTTCGGTCGCGGGGGTTCTTGTTAGGAAAAGATCGATCAGCATCCACCAATGGTTTAAGCCGGCTAAAGAAGACCACGAGGTGTCTTATGTCAGCGATATCTTGAAAGATGATCTTTGGAATGAGCTGAAGGCAAATTTCACCCTACCGCCAGAGGAGGATCCGGAGAAGCCGGTTATAGAGCAATCAATTAAGTCTGCTGCTCTTAAGAAGATGGCAGATCTATTCAGGAGGTGGAAGAATGAGCTGAAAAGGTTTGTCGACAAAGAAGAGACACCACAATTCATCGGCAAATATGAGAAGATCAGATATCAATGGCCGCATTTGTGGCCCTACAAGACATCGGATAAAGAGTAAGAAGATGTCGGAGACAAACAAGAATAATGCTGCGAAGAAGAAGCTTCACCATCATGCAGGGTCAAGTGGCTACCTCAAAGGCCCGGCCTAAGTGGGCAAAAGGCTGAGACTGATCTGCTTGATAAAGGGATCGAACCGAGACAATGAACTGGCCGACCGTTGCGGACTTGGTTCTTGAGTGGCGGATCCTTGGACCTATGCAGGAAGTGCGTTTGGATGGGCGAGCAACTTGACATACCCTTCAAGAACCTTGATTACTATATCGATGCAACCTGAAAGGGCGTTCCTTCGAGACGGAAGAGCAGCGAGCTCACAAAGGCCCTCGAAATCCACGAGCACACAGACGGACACGAGGCACGCCCGAGCTCCATTTCGTGGAAGGCTGGGTTTCGGACAGCGGTTACAAATGCCGGGAGAGGAGGAAGAAAGTGCAAGCAGACCGAACTGCGCAGCGCTTAAAGCAAGGGTACAAGGGATAGAGGCGAGAAGCAAATCGCAGCAAACGAACTGCGAAGCTTCCCCTAAGCTACCCCGCCATCTCGGCGAAGAAGCAGCGTGGCTTCCACCATTTTGCTGCTTGGTAGGAGGCATGTCTTGGCGGCTCCTGTCAGCTATCCCGTGGATGCTATCACGGAGTCTCAAAAATGACACCTTATGACGCAATGGATTAATATGAAGGTCAAGGCGGTCGTTGGCTCTGTTTTTCCTAATGAACCCAGTGCAACTTTTCACTGTCGGCCGATTCTAGAAGGATATGCTAAGGTTATGGTGGATGAAATAATGGAGGGATTTGAGGACCTCCAGCTTGACCACCCTACCGGAGAAGGGGAGACTCGGCTGGGTTCTTCTCTGAAGACTCCATGCCTATGGCGGAAGGAGCTCATCAACCTTCCGAACTGGATGCCTCCGCCTCCTCCTCCTCCGACGAGTCAGGGCACTCCACCTCCTCCACCGCCTCCTCCTCCGGCGAGTGACGATTAGGGCACTCGGCTAGCTCCTTCTCCGGCGCGTGGCGGCACTCCGCCTCCTTCTCCGCTGCGCCTTGTGCCTTGAAACAGCCAGCCTTCTCCTTCTCCGCCTCTTGACAAGGCGGAAGAGACCCGCCGCCCGCTCAAGCAGCTGCTCCGTGGCGTCGTAGTCCTTCTCCTCGCCTCGTAAGCAAGTAAAAGACAGCCGCTCCGTCTGCTCGGCGGCGTCTAGCGATATAACCCGAGGCGGGAGGACATCTGATTCGGTCCTTCTCTGAAGACTCGGAGAAGTTACCATCTGAGAGGACCCCGGAGGAGAGCGTGAAGATCAGCTTGAACCAAAGTGGATGACTGGTTTCAAGGGTTGAAAGCAAAGAGACATCCACCTCCGGACGAGAAGGTAGATCCGGTGAAAGCGAAGCGCACTGCTGCTGGCAAAACCACCCAAGTCTCCGCCGAAGGCAACTATGAAGCGCATTATTGGAAAGACATGGGCGAAGCGGAGGCGGTCGGCAAGCTCTGATCATGATCAAAGGATGAAAGAACGATGAGTAGCTGGGAAACAAATTGCCCAGCTCGGCGAACAAGGGAATCAATCATGCCCCTCGCTCAAGGTGCCTAGCGACATCGTCGATCCAAGGATGGTGCCCGGTTATAGCAATCTTGGAGATTAACTGCCCGACAATGTACATTATGATTTCATGGGCATGTAGATACACAGATACGAATACGGGAAGCCTCTCGTCAAAGATGAAAGATCTCTATCAACGATGATGCGAAGATTGCATGATTTGTACTTGAAAATCTGCAGAGAGTCTGGGGGGAGGAGCACTTTGTATGTGAGAGTTAAAAAGGAGCATGACCGTGTTGGAATTGATCAGTTGCCTATTCCATTTGAGGAGTTCTATCCGTTTTTCAATCAATTGGCCCTCGATAAAACAGCGGTCACCTGCTTTCGCTCGTAAGTACTACTATACGTCATTAAGTCTCTCTATATAGCTCAGCTCTTTCATTGCATGTATTTATAATTATCCCACTATATTATGCAGATTGAAGATGCGAATTGAAGAAAAGACAAGTCGGTGATATTGGGTTCGATAAGACATATCTCATAGATGCAACGAGGTTAAATTTCATGCACATAAATACGAGGCCAACTTGCTCTGATCATTCAAAATAAATGAAAACAAAGATATAATACTCTTTCCTTACAACTTCAAGTGAGTATTCTTGTCTTGTGCATATTGGTTTACCTTATATATTAGTCCGAGTTATAGTAATGTAATTGATGAGTTATGCATGCGTGCTTGAGTACCACTATATTCTCCTAGAGATTAGGCTTGAGCGGGGAGTAGTAACTGTCTTGGACTCTAAATGAAAAGATCCCCGAGAGTATCACGGACATAGTGAAATCCTCGAGAAGTAAGTTAAATCGATCATTATCCACCATATCAGCAACTTTGTTCATTTCACGATATCAAGTAATTGTTTTCTTTTTATGCAGGCGGGGTTTAGAAAATTCACCAGAAAAGCTCCGGGACTGCCGAAGAAGCTGCAATTTAGATACCCAAAAGTAAGTACTATAGTAGCATGTTCCGCGCGTCTCCTAGCTATTGATTCAAGCGCTAGTTTCATCAATACCATTTGGCATTCTTGCTTATCTGTTTGATTGACCTCTATTTCTTGTAAAGTGGTTGTGGCAGGAACAAGGGAATGATTTCTGTGGATACTACGTTTGCGAGTCTGTCGGTGGACAACGACACCTATGGGATCACATGAATCCCTACTACGGTTGCGGGGCGCGGGGTTGTGAAAAGAGCGGATCAAAAAGATAGCACAGTTCCTTTACCCAGGTTAGGGCGCAGGATCGTAAAACCCTACTCCTGCTTTGGTGGATTGTATATCTGAGTTCTGAGCTAGCTATGGGGGCGTCGAGAGCTCCAAAAAGCGAATCCTTCTCTTGGTCGCCTCGGGCCTCCTTTTATAGGAAAGGGGTTGCCACAGTGGCACACAGGAGGTGGAAAGTACAGATAGTCGAGTTATCGCCGCATTACATGACAAAGGCGCATTTAATGTGCCTTGCTTAGAATGTCCTTGCTTTATCGGGGGAGGAGGCCCCATCTCGTCGTCGCCGCTCCCTCTCGTCGACACGCGCTACAGCCAGCGGTGCCAGCGGTGCCATGTAAGCGAGCAGGCAGGCTGAGGTGGAGCGATGATGGGTCTCCACGATGATCTGCTTGCCGCCACGCAGGTGCCTGCCCAGCTGGTTTCGTCGGCAGCTGCATGCGAACGGCGGTGGAGGCTTGATTGGCGTGAGCCTGATGGTGGCCCTACGACATCCTTGGCAAGGGCCTTGCTGCGGCCCGGCAAGGTTCTTGCCGCGGCCCCGGCAAGGGTCTTGCCGCTGACCCGGAAGGGTCTTGCCGCAGCGCCTGCTGTCATCGGCAAGGCTCTTGCCGGGGCCTAGGTCCTCCTTGGCTGGTATCCCGCCAAGGATCATCATCTTCTGAAATGGGTATCTGATCTTGAATGTCTTCACAAAGATCTGCATGCCACCACGTGGATGTCTCCCGAATCCTTGCCCCCATGGGGGCAGTGGACTCGAGGGTGACTTCGCTCCGTAGGTGTGGGGCGAGCTGCCACGGCAAGGGCCTTGCCGGGTTAGCTAAAGTTGCCCCTGGGTCTGCTCTGTCCCCTTTGCTCTTTGTGGTCTTGGCGTCCTTCTGCTTCCCTTCAGCTTCGGCCTTACCTTGGCTTACCTCCCTTGTCGTGCTTGGCGTGGCGGCGCTCGCGGCTCAGACTGCCCGTGCACAGTTATAGGGGTACAAAAAAGTGCACCCCCCTTTTTGTACACCGACAGGAGCCCCCGGGCCAGGGCCACACATAAGCGCAATGCGTTGTTGGGCTAGGCCTAGAAGCGGTCTTGTGGGTAGGCGGGGCGGTTTTTACCGTGGTAAGTTTCTTGGCGCTCGCTTCCTATCGTCCAGCGTGGCGCGGCATGGGGGCGTGCGTGGCGTGGGGCGGCATGCGTGGGGCTGAGCTCTGCGCATCGTCACGTCGTAGTAAAGGTGGCGGTTCGCGCCTTCCCCATAAACGGAGGGAGGCGTGGAGGCGCGGCCCATTTACTGAACGGGGCCGAGGCATGGTCTTCAAGGCGTCCACTCCCTTCGATCACGGGGTGGGGAGAGGTCGCCTCACCCGTCGCCTCGGTCCTGCACGCTCGTCATGTGGCGCCCATGCGCTTGGGGTGGCAATCGGCGGAGGCGAAAACCGGGCCGTCGCGGGCTGGGGCAGTGGGTCGGTCCCGGTCCCCTGCGCCTTCCGCATCTTGATTGGCGGAGCGGGGCGGCCGAGCCCCCACCCCGTCCCTTTATAAAGAGCGGGAGGGGGGATGGCGTCCCACATTCCTCCATCTCCTTCCTTCTTCAGTTTCTACTCCCCTTCCTTCCATTCGCCATGGAGAGAGGGAACCCTGGTCCTTCAACGGTGGCGACGCGGGTCGCCGCTCGACAACGCGTCCCTCCTTCTCCTGCACCTGTGGTGGCAGAGCCAGCCGCAAGGGGATGGGGAGGGGGCGAGGCCGTGGGCGAGGCCGAGGTGCTCGGGGAAGAGGAGGACGGGGCGGCGCGCCGGCCTCGCCTCCGCCAGCAGCTCCTCCCCCCATGGAGGGCCATGTTGGGGACGACCCTTGTGAGTTCTTCGTCAGGCTGCGCCGGCCGCCTCGCCGTCGCCTTCGTCTCCCGACCCCATTCGCGCGGGAGATGGAGTTGGATCCGCCAGAATCGCTGTGGCTGCACATGAGGGGCTGTGGGATCAGCGGTACGCGGGTTCACGTTAACTTCCCAGCCCCTCACGTGATGTATCTTTGTCGGGGATGGAAGACGTTCGCCCATATCCACCGCTTGACGGAGGGGCTCACTATCCATTTCAAGCTGATGGAGCGCGACCTCCTTTCCGTCAAGGTCTTCGGGTGCTTCAGGACCCGGGCAAGGTGCTGCGTGGAGAGCTCTTCTGATAGCAAACACTCCTCCTCGTGGCGAGGAGGACAGCGGCAGCGATGACGAGGGTAGCGGGCGGCAGGATGACGAGTCCGACTAGGTGTCGGGCGCGGCCTCGTGCGGCACCGGCGTCCCCATCATCCGTGTCGCCGACTCCCTGAACTTCTCGGGGTCGTCTCCTTGAGCGGCTGGCGTTGGGAGGCTGCGGAAGAGGAAGAGGGCGGGCGGCAAGGACGTCAAATCGAGTGCTGGCACCGACGCGCCTTCGGCGTCTTGGCGTCCTGCCGCCTCGTCTTGAGCCCGCTTCCGGCGCCGCCATCACCATCCAGCCACAGGCGGCCACGAGATGTTCTCTTGGTGTCTTCGCCACCGTAGCTTCGCCTAGGCGCCCTTTGCCCTTTTGCCTCCTTGACCTGACTCACGAGGAGAGACAAGAAAGGGATTACGGGCACCTTATCTCTTTTTAGTTTGTAAGCCTTCGGGCCTTAGCTGAATTTAGAACTTGTAATCCCATGATTCATGTTTTTCATTCCCTATGGACTGTACCTGAGTGGAATGTTTTTAATGAAAAAGGGATGTTTGCCGGGTCATTTGTTTGTGGGTAGAACCCGCGGCAAGGAGCAAATCCTTGATATCTTTAAGATAAACATTTCCTCGCCCGGCAACAGGCCTTGTCGTCTCCCCACTTCATTCGACCTTTCTCACGCCCTTGGCGGAGGCAGGGATGAGGCGGGTTCAGGCCCCTCGTTTCATCCTTTCGCTGCCGCGACTACAACCAAACCCGGCCCCAGGAACGAGCCCTAGGGCCTAGAGTTAGGGGAGCACGGTAGTTTTAAGGAAAAACGAGGTTTCACATACCTCAGTCCATAAGGGAATGCATGATAAGGGATGAAGAACTTATCTGGAGCTGTAGCCCCCGGCAACTTTGGTTTGCCGGGGGTGAATCTTTGCTCTTGCAGCCCCCGGCAGTACTGGCTTGCCGGGGTCTAGATGATGGTCTGTCCCTCCTATCTTGTTCGTCCTTAGTGATCCGGCAAGGATATCAGTGAGTCCTGTGAACCAAAGAAGACAAAAGAAACGGCGAAGGGACGCACACTCGACCTCTAAGCTAGGGGTTAGCCGCCGCCAAGCACTATCAACCCTAACCAAGGACGAGACTCGACCTAGCATGCATGCTATAACTTTAGGGCGCCAGCGCTTCATTTATTTATGCTCAGGGTCTACGCCTGGCTTTGTACAAAGGGTTACATGCATCATCGGCAATGCTTGTACAAAAGGTGGCTTGCCGGGGGCCCGGCAAGACGCGCCTTACGGGTAAAACTTGCGAAGATGCTCAATGTTCCAGGAGTTACTCACCGGAACGACATCTTCGGTCTCCAGGCGGACTGCGCCGGCCTGGTGACTTCGTATTACCCGATAAGGGCCTTCCACTTTGGCGTCAACTTGTTGGAATTCTTGGCGATTGAGCGCTACGAAGGACAAGGTCGCCTTCCTCAAGGCTTCGGGCATGAACCTTGCGGCTATGGTAGCGGCGCAAGGCTTGCTGGTAGCGTGCTGCTCTCACAGCCGCCCGAAGACGATCTTCCTCAAGGAGCAATGCGTCATCTTGCCGCAGTTGCTCTTGCTCAAGCTCATCATAAGAGAGCACTCGAGGTGACCCGTATATGAGTTCAGTGGGGATAACTGCTTCTGCCCCATATAACAGGGCAAAGGGTGTCTGGCCGGTGGCTCGATTTGGTGTCGTCCTGATTGACCAAAGAACCGCCGGCAACTCATCAATCCAGCCCCTTCCGCTCTTGCGCAGCCTGTCAAAGGTCTTGGTCCTTAAGCCTCGCAGCACTTCAGTATTTGCCCTCTCGGCTCGACCATTGCTTCGCGGGTGAGCAACGGAAGCGAAATAGACTTTGTTGCCGAGGTCTTGAGTATATTGCATGAAGGTGCGGCTTGTGAACTGCGTGCCGTTGTCGGTGATGACCCTGTTGTGTACACCAAAACGACATACTAGCCCCTTGAAGAACTTGACGGCTGACTGAGCGGTGACCTTCCTCACTGCTTCCACCTCCGGCTACTTTGTGAACTTGTCGATTGCCACGTACAAGTACTCAAAGCCCCCGGTAGCCCGGGGGAATGGGCCCAGTATGCCGAGCCCCGAGACCAAGAAGGGCCAGGAGAGAGGAATGGTTTGAAGGACTTGAGCTGGCTGATGAAGCTTCTTTGAATGGAACTGACACGCTTCACACCTGGTGACGATTGTCGTCGCATCCTGGAGGGCGGTGGGCCAGAAGAAACCTTGCCGGAATGCCTTGCCGGCAAGGGCCCTTGACCCGATGTGGGATCCACACATGCCTCTGTGTATCTCTGCCAATAGCTCCAGTCCCTCCTCTCGAGGGATACACTTCAATTTCACACCGTTCGGTCTCTTCCTGTACAGGACGTCATCGACGAACTGGTACATGGTAGAGCGACGGGCTACTTTTTCCGCTTCTTCCTGTTGCGGCGCCGGCCTTTCTTCGCCGGGGCGGCAGTATCCTCTTCTGAGGGGTCAGTTTCCACGCTGTCATCTTCGCTGGGGTACTTCCTTCCCTCTTCAGCCCGGGCACATCTGTCTGCAAGAACATAGAGTTCCGCTACATCTTTCACCTTGTTCATCGCCAACTCTTCGGCATCTTGCGATTATGCACGTTCTGATGGAACGCGCTGATGATGGCGGGAGGATGAACATTAGGGATGTTGTACTGTATCCGGCTGAACCTCTGTATATACTTGCGGAGACTCTCGCCTCCCTTCTGGGGAATGACGTGCAGATCGCTTGCTTGGCCATGGGCTTGGTGACCGCCAGTGAAGGCGCCCACGAACTCATGGCACAAATCCGACCAGGAGGAAATGGAGTCTACCGGCAAGTGCATCAACCATGACATGGCGTTGGGTTTAAGAGCCAACGGAAAGTAATTCGCAAGCACCTTATCGTCGCGGGCTCCGGCAGCCTGCATCGCGATGGTGTAGATGCTGAAGAACTCGGACGGGTGGGTCTTGCCGCCGTACTTCTCGCCCACATCAGGTTTGAAGGTGCGGTGAGTGGGCCACTGGAACTGCCGCAGCTCACGGGTAAAAGCCGGGCAGCCTACCTCGTAAGGCAGGCCTCCAGGGCTCCCCGGTGCCGGGTGGTCCACAGCAGGCCCTGCTCGCCTGTCTGACTGGTGGCGCGCTCCGCGCCGGAGCTCGATAGTGGTCCGAGCGTCTTCATGTTCCCGATCCCGAAGGACCTGGCGCTGGTCACGGTGGGTCCGCGGGGCGGACGACGCTATGGAGATCTCGTCGCCCGTAACGTCGCGACGGGCAGGTGTCCGTGGTACCGGGCGAGGAGAAGGCGAATGCACCGTGGTCGCGGCGCCGCTAGCTTTCCTGCCACTGGTATGCGGGACTCCGTCGGAACGTCGACCCGGGGGCTCCGCCGGGCTTGGTTCGTCTTTGTTGGCCACCGCAACAAGGCTTCGGATGGTGGCTCTCCATTCGTCGAGTTTCCCCTTAGTGGGAGGTAAATCGAGGAGCAACTGCGCGCGCCAAGGCTTCTGCCGGCGTTGGTGGCAGCGAAACCTGCATAGATCGCGACGCGCTTCGACTTCTGACCATGTCAGAAGGAGCTCTATCACGATCGCGCGGTCGCACGCCATCTTCACCAGCACGTCGGTGAGCGGGCAGGTCTTCTACATCCCGGGAGTGGCGCTCGGGGCTCTTCCCGCGGCGACGCCCGGGGTCTTCAGTGTCATTGCGCCGTTCGTCACGCGCCGCTTGAGAGGAGCGCGGCGTCGGCACCATCGTGGGAGTCTTGGAAGCCCTTGCGTCGCCCTCGGGCGGGGCGGCAACGATCCTAGAAGGCCCCGCGCCACCCGCGGAGGGCCCGGCTCTGTCCTTGGATTTGGCGGTGTGCGGCCCGTTACCAGGCGCACGAACATCGCCGCCTCCCAAACTCCGGCTGCTGGGACGGTGTTGGTGTTCGCGAACAGCGCCCCGGGTCCTTTCTGCGACCGGTCCGCTGCTCGCCCGCGTCGGGACAGGAGCCCGGCCTCCGACGGGCCAACCGCCACCGTCGTCTTCTTCTTGGGCACCATGACGATGAAGAAGCATCGAACTAACTGCTAAAGCCGATTCTCACAACTGTGAAGCCCCCTACCTGGCGCGCCAAAGATGTCGGTGGGAAACGACACCTATGGGATCACAGGAATCCCTACTACGGTTGCGGGGCGCGGGGTTGTGAAAAGAGCGGAACAAATAGATAGCACACGGTTCCTTTACCCAGGTTCGGGCCGCAAGGATGCGTAAAACCCTACTCCTGCTTTGGTGGATTGTATATCTGAATTCCTGAGCTAGCTATGGGGCGTCGAGAGCTCCAAAAAGCCGAATCCTTCTCCTGGTCGCCTCGGGCCTCCTTTTATAGGAAAGGGGTTGCCACAGTGGCACACAGGAGGTGGAAAGGGTACAGTAGTGCAAGGTTATCCTTTGCATTACATGACAAGGCGCATTTAATGTGCCTTGCTTAGGTGTCCTTGCTTTATCGGGGGCGGAGGAGAGCCCCATCTCATCCGTCGCTGCTCCCTCTCGCGTCGACACGCGCCCTGGCCAGCGGGGCCCGTGGTGCCATGTAGGCAGGCACGCAGCTGAGATGGCGCAGTGATGGATCTCCACGAAGATTTGCTTGCCGCCACGCAGGTGCCTGCCCAGCTGGTTGGGTCGGCAGCTGCATGCGAACGGCGGTGGAGGCTTATTTGGCGTGGGCCTGATGGTGGCCCTACGACATCCTTGGCAAGGGCCTTGCTGCGGCCCCGGCAAGGGTCTTGCCGCAGCGCCTGCTGTCATCCCCGGCAAGGCTCTTGCCGGGGGCCTTGTGGTCCTCCTTGGCTGGGATCCCGCCAAGGATCATCATCTTCTGAAATGGGTATCTGATCTTGAATGTCTTCACAAAGATCTGCATGCCACCACGGGGATGTCTCCCGAATCCTTGCCCCCATGGGGGCAGTGGACTCGAGGGTGACTTCGCTCCGTAGGTGTGGGGCGAGCTGCCACGGCAAGGGTCTTGCCGGGTTAGCTAAAGCTGCCCCCCGGCAAGGATCTTGCCGGGGGGGTCTGCTCTGTCCCCTTTGCTCTTTGTGGTCTTGGCGTCGTTCTGCTTCCCTTCAGCTTCGGCCTTACCTTGGCTTACCTCCCTTGCCGTGCTTGGCGTGGTGGCGCTCGCGGCTCAGACTGCCCATGCACAGTTATAGGGGTACAAAAAAGTGCACCCCCCTTTTTGTACACCGACAGTGTCCATCCGCCACACGACCTATGAGCGGGGGTACTCTGACGAACAATATGAAGTGCGTAAATAACAATATTCACAATTTTATTTTATTAGCATCATTTGTGTTGAGTTTCATTCATTCATATACATATATATGTATTGACCCCCTTCTTCAAATTAGATGTTCCGGATGCGGGATGAACTCCTAGCACCAGATCGCATGCGAGAAATTCAAGAGGAATTGGCGGCATTCTTTCTTGACCACGTGATCGCTGAAGACGGAGAATACTATGTGGACCATGCGTCCGTAGTTTAGGAGATTATATTTGTAAGAGATAATTATTGTATATATGTAGCCGGTAGTGTCGGATAGATATACGAGAACTTGTTCGACCAATCTCTCGGAGAAGGAGAGGTGGTCGATATCACTTCTCTGTGTATGCATATATGTTCATGACGATCTTCTGTTTCCTTCGTTTGCTTACTAGCTAGCTAGCGTGTCTAGTCCTCTCTATATGTATGTATAGTACGTAGCGTCGACCAAGCACGGACATAAGAGAGGACACTTCTCTCTATTAATTAGCTATCTAACACAATATATGAAATACCTAAATTTCCATAGCCATTCCGAGATATATTGCCATGCAACTTTCCGCCGTTCCGTTTATCATGACACATTCATCATTGTCATATTGCTTTGCATGATCATGTAGTTGACATCGTATTTGTGGCATAGCCATCGTTCATAATTTTTTATACATGTCACTCTTGATTAATGCTATCCCGGTATACCGCTGGAGGCATTCATATAGAGCCATACTTTGTTCTAGTATCGAGTTGTAATCATTGAGTTGTAAATAAATAGAAGTGTGATGATCATCATTCATAGAGCATTGTCCCAATAAAAAAGGCCAAATAAAAAAAGAGAAGGCCTAAAAAAAGGGGACAATGCTACTATCCTTTTTCCACACTTGTGCTTCAAAGTAGCACCATGATCTTCATGATAGTCTCTTGTTTTGTCACTTTCATGTACTAGAGGGAATTTTTCATTATAGAACTTGGCTTGTATATTACAACAATGGGCTTCCTCAAATGCCCTAGGTCTTCGTGAGCAAGCAAGTTGGATGCACACCCACTTAGTTTCTTTTGTTGAGCTTTCATGCATTTATAGCTCTAGTGCATCCGTTGCATGACAATCCCTACTCCTTGCACTAACATCAATCGATGGGCATCTCCATAGCTCATTGATTAGCCCCATTGATGTGAAACTTTCTCCTTTTTTGTCATCTCCACATAACCCCCATCATTATATTCTATTCCACCCATAGTGCTATATCCATGGCTCACGCTCATATATTGCGTGAAGGTTGAAAAAGTTTGAGATTACTAAAGTATGAAACAATTGCTTCGCTTGTCATCAGGGTTGTGCATGATGAGAGCATTCTTGTGTGACGAAAATGGAGCATGACTAAACTATATGATTTCGTAGGGATGAACTTTCTTTGGCCATGATATTTCGAGAAGACATAATTTCTTAGTTAGTATGCTTGAAGTATTATTATTTTTATGTCAATATTAAACTATAATCTTCAATCTTTCAGATCTGAATATTCATACCACAATTAAGAGAATTACATTGAAATTATGCGAAGTAGCATTCCACATCAAAAATTCTGTTTTTATCATTTACCTACTCGAGGATGAGCAGGAATTAAGCTTGGGGGTGCTTGATACGTCTCCAACGTATATATAATTTTTTACTGTTCCATGCTATATTATATTCTGTTTTGGACATTATTGGGCTTTATTATACACTTTTATATTATTTTTGGGACTAACCTATTAACCGGAGGCCCAGCCCAGAATTGCTGTTTTTTGCCTATTTCAGAGTTTCGTAGAAAAAGAATATTAAACGAAGTCCAAGCGGAATGAAACCTTCGGGAACGTCATTTTCGGAACGAAAGTGATCCAGAGGACTTAGACCCTACGTCAAGACATCAACCAGGAAGGCACGAGGTAGGGGGGCGCGCCTACCCCCCTAGGCGCACCCTCCACCCTCGTGGGGCACACGTTGCTCCACCGATGTACTTCTTCCTCCTATATATACCTACGTACCCCCAAACTACCACATACGGAGCCAAAAACCTAATTCCACCGCCGCAACCTTCTATACCCGTTAGATCCCATCTTGGGCCCTTTTCCGGAGCTCCACTGGAGGGGGCATCGATCATGGAGGGCTTCTACATCAACACCATAGCCTCTCCGATGACGTGTGAGTAGTTTACCTCAGACCTTCGGGTCCATAGTTATTAGCTAGATGGCTTCTTCTCTCTTTTTGGATCTCAATACAAAGTCCTCCACGATTCTCGTGGAGATCTATTCGATGTAATCTTATTTTGCGGTGTGTTTGTTGAGACCTATGAATTGTGGGTTTATGATCAAGTTTATCTATGAACAATATTTGAATCTCCTCTGAATTATTTTATGTATGATTGGTTATCTTCGCAAGTCTCTTCGAATTATCAGTTTGGTTTGGCCTACTAGATTGATCTTTCTTGCAATGGGAGAAGTGCTTAGCTTTGGGTTCAATCTTGCGGTGTCCTTTCCAAGTGACAGTAGGGGCAGCAAGGAACGATTGTATTGTTTCCATCGAGGATAACAAGATGGGGTTTATATCATATTGCATGAGTTTATCCCTCTACATCATGTCATATTGCTCAAAGCGTTACTCTGTTTTTATGAACTTAATACTCTAGATGCATGATGGATAGCGGTCGACGTGTGGAGTAATAGTAGTAGATGCAGGAAGGAGTCGGTCTACTTGTCTCAGACGTGATTCCTATATACATGATCATACCTAGATATTCTCATGACTATTCTCAATTCTGTCAATTGCTCAACAGTAATTTGTTCACCCACCGTAATACTTATGCTCTCGAGAGAAGCCACTAGTGAAACCTATGGCCCCCGGGTCTATTTTCCATCATATTAATCTTCCAACACTTAGCTATTTTAATTGCCTTTTATTTTACTTTGCATCTTTATCATAAAAATACCAAAAATATTATCTTATCATATCTATCAGATCTCACTTTCGTAAGTGACCGTGAAGGTATTGACAACCCCTTTATTGCGTTGGTTGCGAGGATTTTATTTGTTTGTGTAGGTGCGAGGGACTCGTGCGTGGCCTCCTACTGGATTGATACCTTGGTTCTAAAAAACTGAGGGAAATAGTTACGCTGCTATACTGCATCACCCTTTTATCTTCAAGGGAAAACCAATGCAGTGCTCAAGAGGTAGCACGGAGTAGCATTTGTAATGCCACGCTATTCGGCATCTCCTTCCAGCCTAGTTTTATTCCTGTAGCGGTAACGAATTATATGAACCTTATAAATGTTATTTTTTGTTGCTATTTCCAATAATGCATTATGTGTGTGTGTTTTCGTTTTTCTTACACAGATCATCCCATGCAATGTGAGATTGACATTCAATGAGCTCGTCGGAGACACAGTGACCTTCGAAGCTCGTGGGGGGCCCTACACTATGTAGGTCAACAAGGTGCGAAAGATGACCCAGGTTGGAGGATATGAATGTGCTCGTTCATCACCCGCATGGGTCTTCGTGGGGGTGAATTTATCAGCTTCTCCTTTAGAGGAGAAAATCCTAGGCTTACAGTTGTATATTTGAATTTGATTCCCGATACTGATGATGAGGATTCAGATCATGAGGATTCAGATGATGAGGATTCAGATCATGAGGTTTCAGATGATGATGAGGGACCACTTAATGAAGCACTATATGCCCAAAGACTGAGGCTGAGCGATGAGGAATCGGGCAACCTCTGGGACATACTTCCGCCTAGTGAAGACTACGTCGGGATGCCATTCATGACCCGCCTCACAAGGATGAATGTTAAACAACATCTCATGGTATGTTACTTAGTGTAGTAATTAATTAGATGATATATATTCATGCTTAATTAGTGTAGTAGTTTGATGATATGCTTGTTGTAGTAATGTGATGATATATATGCTTAGTGTAGAAATGTGCATGTTGTGTAGAAATGTGATGATATGCTTAGTGTACGTAGCTAGTAATGAGATGATATGCATGTTGTAGTAATGTGATGATATGCTTATATAGTGTATTATAATGTGATGATATATGCATCTGTAGTAATGTGATATGCTTAATTAGTGTCTAGTATAATGTGATGATATATGCTTAGTGTACGTAGTAATTTGATGATATATATGTTTAGTTAGTGTTGTAAATTGATGATATGCATAGTGTAGTGAGGTGATGATATGCTTAGTGTTAAATCTGATGATATAAGTGGATTTAAGTGGTATGCTTTGTTCATAATTGCGCATTACATGCTCATTTATCATATCTAATGTTTTCAGAAATTACCTAAGAAGTTATCTATGAGTTGTAGCATTGAGCCGGATGAAGAAGGAATAGCTGGACTACGCCTTACTAGAAGGGGCTCCGTCACCAGTTGTGCCTACGCAGTGGACACAGACGGTCACACTGTCTTCAACCGGGCGGGGTAGAAGAAGTTCCTTCGTGGCAAGAATCTTCAAGTTGGGCAGGCCATCCTACTAACTATTACGAACACCATGCGCCATGACTTGAGGATAATGATCATCATCAACCTCATTTAGAAGTGGTTGGGCCATTGATATGAAATGGATTGCTTATTAACTATGTTAGCTCGTGTTTATGAGTAGTTGTCGTTTCTTACCGTACCACTATATATATGTAGCTAGTATTGTATGTGATCGATTGTCACTATTATTAACTGCTAATTAATGGTCTATTACCTGGTATTATTCTACTATGTGCTATTATATATGTGCTTAGTTCTAATGTGAAATGCTAAGTGTTATATATGGTGGTGGAAAATTATTATTTTTTGGTTGGGAGAAACGTTCGTGGCGTGCAAAATACACTGCACGCCACTACCTGTGTGGTTATAGTGCTGGCGTTGTCCATCGGGCATGCCATCAACCATTAGAATACAGCTAGCGTGGCCACCCACGTCAGCACTATTTTCTAACAGTGGCGCCATATTGGTAGTGTAGGGTGTCCACGCCAGCAAGACACTTTTCGCCACGCCATAGCTAGGCTTTTTTCCACTAGTGACACCATCTATTACCTTTTGGAGAGTGGTGTCTCCTAGATTGGTTAGGTGTCACTTGGGAGCCTCCAAGATCATGTGGAGATGAACCAAGGAGTTTGTAAGGGCAAGGAGATCACCTACTTCATGAATACCTACCCAAGTGAGGCTAGTCCTTCGTGGACAGAAGCCATGGTGGAATAGACAAGGTTGCTTCTTCGTGGGTGGAGCCCTCCATGGACTCGCGCAACCATTACCCTCCATGGGTTGAAGTCTCCATCAATGTGGACGTATGATAGTACCACCTATCGGAACCACGCAAAAAATCTTCGTGTTCCCATTGCATTTGCCTTCTCCAAACCCCTCCTTTACTTACATGTGCAATGTTTTACTTTCCGCTGCTATACTGTTAGAATTGTATCTGCAGGGTGATACTTGACTTGCTAGATTTGCTAAAATCCGCCCACAACTAAAATTGGGAAAGTGTTAGATTTTTATTTGGTCAAGTAGTCTAATCACCCCCCTCTAGACATACTTTCGATCCTACAAGTAGGCATCCCTGGATCTCCAAGTTTTTCAGGATTTTTTCCTTTGAAAGAATAATTAGCAAGCATAGTGGAAATTTCAGCCTCATGAATTTTCCTTTGTTAGTAACAATATCTTTCATGTACTTAGCATAAGGAGGCATTTTCATAGCATCGGTCAAAGGAAGCAATTCACAGAACGAGTAAAAGCATCCTCTTCTTTAGACTTTAAAGCTTTACTAGGGAAATGCATGGGTTTTTATACCCATGATTCCCTTTCTTTACCATGCTTCCTTCCAACAAAATCTCTTTTATCTTATCTCTTATTTTTAGGAGATGGGTCATCAAGCTCAACTTCAGGTTCTACCTCTACCTCATTATCAGCTTCATTATTATCATTAGGTGGAGCATCATTATTGTCGGATTTCGGGTTCCGCAGACCCTGGAGAGGTTTGAACTCTAGGGTGCGTGCGAAGAACTCGTCCTCCCTAGTATGCCTGCTCACCAATCCTCTGGCCTAGCTCGACGAACTGAACAGAAAAGAGACACAACAATTTATCCAGGTTCAGGCCACCTTGCGGTGTAAAACTCTACTCCTGCTTTGTGGTGGATTGGCCTCGAGGGGCTGAGGATGAACTAGTACAGTGGGAGAACAACCTCAGGAGGAGTCTTCTTGTGCTCGACGAGCTGGTGGGTGTGAGGATGATCTGAATGATCCCCCTTACTACGGTGGTGGTGCTGCTCTATTTATAGAGGCCTTGGTCCTCTTCCCAAATGTAGGCGGGAAGGGATCCCACAACGGCCAAATTCGAAGGGAGACAACTAGTACATGCTATCCTGACAAAAGTGGACTTCGCTTGCAAAATCCTCTAGTGGTGACACCACGGTGGGCTCGGCGATGACCTTCGTCCTGCTGTCCTGGCGGTCTTGGTCTTGTTGCATCGAAATGGAAACCTTTGGTTGATTCCTCGGGACTCCGCGCTTGTGCTTGCCTCCTGAGCACCATAGAGGAAACTGGTACACTGCGCCCGCTGGCGCCCACCTGGCCTTGGTCCTCATGGCTCACGTCATCCAAACCTCGCGAGGTGAGGCTTGCATAGATATCTCTGCTCATCGAGAGGCAGCCTAGGTAGGCCACCCCCCGTGGAGGTCTTATTGTCGTCCTCCTTGCGAGGCTTAGCCCCTCTCAAGGGTCTTGAGTTGTTCATGTTGAAGCTCCATACCAGGCCGTCGATGGAGCCACTCCATGGGCCGTAGGCAGACAAGTCTAGGAACCCGCATTCCCAGAACACCGACAGTAGCCCCTGGGCCCAAGGCACGCTCAAACTTGGCTTAGACGTGAAGCCAAGGGACAGGTGCGGAGCGTCGCGGGCCCCATGCCCTGTGGCCTTGATAGATGCGTGGCGCTCGACGGGACGTGGGCGCCCCCACTTCCCCATGCATCCTTGATATCCGCCGGGCTCGGCGGCCGCCCGTTGCCAACGCAGCTCCGCCTCCATCGTTTGCCATGCTCACACTTGGCTCCTTCACCTTCCCGAGAGACAGCAGTTCTTTTCCTTGATTTGACCCTGGCGCCGGTCCTCCCTTGCCGCCATGGTGTCGCGGTCGAAGAAGAAGGGTAAAACGTACGCCCTGGTCGGATCCCAGCCAGCCTTTAAGCCTGCCTTCGAGCGGTCAACGGTGGTCAACCAAGAGGGGCTGGCCAAGATCCGTCCGACCCTCGCCGCCAATTCCAATGAGTGGAAGGCGACGGTGGCTTGATGTGCTTCCCGGGCCATGGTCCACATGGCAGCCACCGAGATCCCCATCCATCTTCACGCCCTCTTGGCTGGCCTGATTCCCCTTTCTCTGATTTCTTCAACGCCATACTCTCGCATTACCAAGTCCACGCGCTGCATCTGTATCCTCAATCCATCATTCTCCTTGCCGTCTTCGCCTTCATCTGCGAGGCCATGGTTGGCATTGAAGAAAAAATGCCCTATAGGCAATAATAAAGTTGTTATTTATATTTCCTTATGTCATGATAAATGTTTATTATTCATGCTAAAATTGTATTAACCGGAAACTTAGTACATGTGTGAATACATAGACAAAACAGAGTGTCCCTAGTATGCCTCTACTTGACTAGCTCGTTAATCAAAGATGGTTAAGTTTCCTGATCATAGACATGTGTTGTCATTTGATGAACGGGATCACATCATTTGAGAATGATCCATCCGTTAGCTTAGCATAATGATCGTTAAGTTTTATTGCTACTGCTTTCTTCACGACTTATACGTATTCCTCTGACTATGAGATTATGCAACTCCCGAATACCGAAGGAACACCATGTGTGCTATCAAATGTCACAATGTAACTAGGTGATTATAAAGATGCTCTACAGGTGTCTCTGAAGGTGTTTGTTGGGTTGGCATAGATCGAGATTAGGATTTGTCACTCCGAGTATCGGAGAGGTATCTCTGGGCCCTCTCGGTAATTCACATCACTATAAGCCTTGCAAGCAATATGACTAATGAGTTAGTTGCAGGATGATGCATTACGGAACAAGTAAAGAGACTTGCCGGTAACAAGATTGAACTAGGTATGATGATACTGACGATTGAATCTCGGGCAAGTAACATACCGATGTCAAAGGGAATAACGTATGTTGTTATGCGGTTTGACCGATAAAGATCTTTGTAGAATATGTAGGAACCAATGTGAGCATCCAGGTTCCGCTATTGGTTATTGACTGGAGATGTGTCTCGGTCATGTCTACATACTTCTCGAACCAGTAGGGTCTGCACGCTTAACGTTCAATGACGATTTGTATTATGAGTTATGTGTTTTGGTGACCGAAGTTTGTTCGGAGTCCCGAATGACATCACGTACATGACGAGGAGTCTCGAAATGGTCTAGAGGTAAAGATTGATATATTGGAAGGTTATATATGGACACCGGAATGGTTCCGATAAGGTTCGGGGATTTATCGGAGTACCGGGAGGCTACCGAAACCCCCCGGGAAAGTTAATGGGCCTATTGGGCCATAGTGGAGAGAGGGAGGCTGCCACAGCAGGTGGCGCCCCCCCCTCCAAGCCCAAACGAATTGGACAAGGGGTGGGGGCGTGGCCCCCTTTCCTTCTCCCTCTCCCCCTTTTCCCTTTCCCCTCTCTGTTGGAAGGACAGGGGGCGAATCATACTTGGACTGGGAGTCCAAGTAGGACTCCCCCCTTGGCGCGCCCTCCTTGGGCCAGCCACCTCCTCCTCCCCTCCTTTATATACGTGGGCAGGGGGCACCCCAAAGGCACACCAAGATTTGTCTTAGCCGTGTGTGGTGCCCCCTCCACAGTTTACTCCCCCTGTCATGGCGTCGTAGTGCTTAGGCGAAGCCCTGCGCAGATCACATCACCATCACCGTCGCCATGCTGTCGTGCTGACGGAACTCTCCCTCGACCCTCTACTGTATCAAGAGTTTGAGGGACATCATCGAGCTGAATATGTGCTGAACACGGAGGTGCCGTACGTTTGGTAGTTGGACCGATTACATCGTGAAGACGTTCGACTACATCAACCGCGTTAATCTAACGCTTATGCTTTCGGTCTACAAGGGTACGTGGACACACTCTCCCCGTCTTGTTGCTATGCATTTCCTAGATAGATCTTGATCGTAGGAATTTTTTTGAAATTGCGTGCTACGTTCCCCAACAGTGGCATCCGAGCCAGGTCTATGCGTAGATGATATGCACAAGTAGAACACAAAGAGTTGTGGGAGATAATAGTCATATTGCTTACCACCAATGTCTTATTTTGATTCGGTGGTCTTATTGGATGAAGCGGCCCAGACCAACATTACATGACCACGTTCATTGGACCGGTTCTACCGACGTGCTTTTGCACACAGGTGGCTGACGGGTGTCTGTTTCTCCAACTTTAGTTGAATCGAATTTGACTATGGCCGGTCCTTGTTGAAGGTTAAAACAACACACTTGACGAAAAATCATTGTCGTTTTGATGCGTAGGTAGGAATGGTTCTTGCTAGAAGCCCGTAGCAACCACGTAAAACTTGCAACAACAAAGTAGAGTACGTCTAACTTGTTTTTGTAGGGCATGTTGTGATGTGATATGGTCAAGACATGATGTGATATAATTTATTGTATGAGATGATCATTTTTTGTAAAAGTTATCGGCAACTGGCAGGAGCCTTATGGTTGTCGCTTTATTGTATGAAATTCAATCGCCATGTAATTGCTTTACTTTATCACTATGCGGTAGCGATAGTCGTAGAAGCAATAGTTGGTGAGACGACAACGACGCTACGATGGAGATCAAGGCGTCAAGCCGGTGACTATGGAGATCATGACGGTGCTTTGGAGATGGAGATCAAAGGCACAACATGATGATGGCCATATCATGTCACATATTTTGATTACATGTGATGTTTACCAATGCCTTTCGATTTAATTCCTCAGAAAGGCAAGAGAAGGAATAAATCCCAAATGGGAAATATTGCATAAGACTTAGCAAATTTTTGCATATCCAAGATTTGAAAGGGTAGGAGGATCTCTGGGAGGATTTGGAAGAACAACAAATCAAGAGAAGTGATGGCTCCTTTGTAATCATGAAGGACATATCCAAATTCAAAATTTGGAATTTGAGTTAGGAGAGAGTCTGAGTGGTGCAAATGAGGTCTTGTCCACTAATAAGGACATGGGCAAGGTTTTGAAAAGGTTGAAAATGACAAGGATTCTCAGAGTCATCTAGCAAACTCAGGAGAAAGATTTGAAAATAATTGCCAGGAAGGAATAACAGCACCAAAAATTGATAACCCAAATTTGGGGCTGTTACAAACCTCCCCCCTTAAAAGAATCTTGTCCTCGAGATTCCTACGGTTACAGAAAAAATGAAATGATAGCCACTCTAGGGAAAAACCTCTGGGTTAATTTTTAACCCTTTGGTCAGATACAAGACGGATTGGGGTACCAATAATTGGTACACCCAGGGAGAGATAAGGGAAAACAGGGTTACCTCCATGGCTAGGGGCACTCGAGATCAAATTCCTAAAAAATGCTGGATGCACCCCAATGAACAGTGGTTTCACCTGCTGACACGTGGGTCCAGGGCCCACTGGCAGCCTC
The DNA here is from genome assembly GCA_021605205.1 of Aegilops longissima. Taxonomy (NCBI): domain Eukaryota; kingdom Viridiplantae; phylum Streptophyta; class Magnoliopsida; order Poales; family Poaceae; genus Aegilops; species Aegilops longissima. Next base: position 335,767,386 of record CM038676.1, read on the forward strand.
CTTGTTCTACCTCTAGCTTGCTGCTTCTCCTTGGCTGCTGCTCTGCATGCTGCTTGGCACAACACGCATCTAGCTCCTAGGGTGATGATTACCCTAGTACCATAGTGCACGGCATGCACGATGCCAGTGCAGAGAGCACACACGTCACAGGCCAGCACCTTGTTGGTACTGCTCGCAGATTCGCCTCGTGAACGCAGGTGATCGAGCGATGAGCGGTTGTCCTGGACGTCGGTCACCGTACACCGGGGTTGGGCTATAAAATACGGCAGCGTGTCTCTCCTCCAACACACAAACAATATGCCGCTCTACTACCTCTTCGGTTTGGGCAAGATCAAGCCGAGCTCCTTCGGCGAGGAGGTGTTCTTGGCGGTGATACGTCCATTTTGCATCATGCTTTTATATCAATATTTATTGCATTATGGGATGTTATTTCACGTTATGTCACAATACTTATGGCTATTCTCTCTTATTTTTACAAGGTTTACATAAGGAGGGAGAATGCCGGCAGCTGGAATTCTGGGCTGGAAAAGGAGGAGACCTATTCTGTGCAACTCCAAAAGTACTGAAACTCCACGGAACATCTTAAAATAAATAAAGAAAAATCCTCGCCAAAGATGAAGGCCAGGGGGCCCACACCCTGCTCACGAGGGTGGGGGGCACGCCCTCCCCCTTAGGGCACGCCCCCTACCTCGTGGGCCCCCTGGTGGCTCTCCGACGCCATCTTCTCCTATATGAAGTCTTTTGTTGAGAAAAAAAATAGGAAGGAACCTCTCGGGACGAGACTCCACCGCCACGAGACGGAACCTTGGCCGAACCAATCTAGGGCTCCGGCAGAGCTGTTCTGCCGGGGACACTTCCCTCCGGGAGGGGGAAATCATCACTATCGTCATCACCAACGCTCCTCTCATCGGGAGAGGGCAATCTCCATCAACATCTTCACCAGCACCATCTCATCTCCAAACCCTAGCTCATCTCTTGTATCCAATTCTTGTCTCCAAGTCCGGGATTGGTGCTAGTAGGTTGCTAGTAGTGTTGATTACTCCTTGTAGTTGATGCTAGTTGGTTTATTTGGTGGAAGATGATATGTTCAGATCCTATATGCATATTATTACCCCTCTGATTATGAACATGAATATGCTTTGTGAGTAGTTACGTTTGTTCCTGAGGACAAGGGAGAAGTCTTGCTATTGGTAGTCATGTGAATTTGGTATTCGTTCGATATTTTGATGAGATGTATGTTGTCTAGCCTCTAGTAGTGTTATGTGAACGTCGACTACATAACACTTCACCATTACTTGGGCCTAGAGGAGGGCATTGGGAAGTAATAAGTAGATGATGGGTTGCTAGAGTGACAGAAGCTTAAACCCTAGTTTATGTGTTGCTTCGTAAGGGTCTGATTTGGATCCACATGTTTCATTCTATGGTTAGGTTTACCTTAATACTTTTGTTGTAGTTGCTGATGCTTGAAATAGAGGTTAATCATAAGTGGGAGGCTTGTTCAAGTAAGAACCGCACCCAAGCACCGGTCCACCCACATACCAAATTATCAAAGTACCGAACGCGAATCATATGAACATGATGAAAACTAGCTTGACGATATTCCCATGTGTCCTCGGGAGCGCTTTTCCTTATAAGAGTTTGTTCCGGATTGTCCTTTGCTACAAAAAGGATTGGGCCACCTTGCTGCACCTTATTTACTTTTGTTACTTGTTGCTCGTTGTCAGTGTCAAAACCGGCGGATCTCGGGTAGGGTGTCCCGAACTGTGTGTCTAGGCGGATGGTAACAGGAGGCAAGGGACACGAAGTTTTACCCAGGTTCGGGCCCTCTCGATGGAGGTAAAACCCTACATCCTGCTTGATTAATATTGATGATATGGGTAGTACAAGAGTAGATCTACCACGAGATCAAGGAGGCTAAACCCTAGAAGCTAGCCTATGGTATGATTGTTGTATGTTTTGTTGTCCTACGGACTAAAACCCTCCGGTTTATATAGACACCGGAGAGGGTTAGGGTTACACAAAGTTGGTTACAATGGTAGGAGATCTAAATATCCGCATCGCCAAGCTTGCCTTCCACGCCAAGGAAAGTCCCATCCGGACACAGGACGAAGTCTTCAATCTTGTATCTTCATAGTCCAGGAGTCCGACTGGTGGTATAGTCCGGCCATCCGGACACCCCCTAATCCAGGACTCCCTCAGTAACCCCTGATCCAGGCTTCAATGACGACGAGTCCGGCGCGCAGATTGTCTTCGGCATTGCAAGGCGGGTTCCTCCTACAAGTACTTCATAAAAGATTGTTAATCACTAAGGATAGTGTCCGACTCTGCAAAATAAGTTTCCACATATTGCCATAGAGAGAATAATATTTACACAAATCTAATCTGCTGACGTATTCCGTAGCGTGACATCACGCTACGGCAAATCGTTTTCACTTCCCCACCTCAGCGCACTTTGCTAGGCGGTTTCCTTGGCACGTCTTGTCGAAGCAGAGATCGTGTCCCCTTTATTTACGGGATTCTCATCAATACTGACGTGGGTAACCCAACCGCGCCATTTATCACGGCGCTTGGGAGATAAGCGAGTTTTACAGGATGGTGGGGACGCATAGTCGCATCCGCCCATATAAGGGGATAAGGATCCACCTTTTTACCTACGCCTTCTTCCTCCTTTGCCTATCCATCTTCCGCGCACTCGAGCTCCAGCGACCAAGCCCGCACTTCCCACCTCAACCTTCTCCAGCCATGTCCGGAGCGGGATGCAAGTGGATGGTCTCCTCCGCCACGGAGGGCCATGTCAAAAAGCTGAGGAAGGCCGGATACGTGTCTAACGACATCGCGCACCGGCTTCCCGAAGAGGGGCAGCTCCTCCCCACCCCAAGGCCCCATGAGAGGGTAGTATTCCTTCCACGTTTCCTCCGCGGACTGGGCTTTCCTCTCCACCCGTTCGTCCGGGGGCTCATGTTCTACTATGGCCTAGAATTCCACGATCTGGCCCCGAACTTCGTCCTCAACATCTCGGTGTTTATCGTCGTGTGTGAGGCTTTCCTCTGCGTCCGCCCCCATTTCGGCCTATGGCTCAAGACTTTCAATGTCAAGCCCAAGGTGGTGCGCAGCAACCAAGCGGAGTGCGGAGGCGCCATGGCGGGCAAGATAGCCAACGTCCTATGGCTCGAGGGTTCCTTTGTGGAGACCCTGAAGGGGTGGCAATCGGGGTGGTTTTACATCACCGAGCCGCGCGATCCCAGATGGGTCACAGCCCCTGAGTTCCGGTCCGGACCCCCTATGCGGCTCACATCTTGGAAAGAGACGGGAATGTCATGGGGCAATAAAGGAGAGGTAACCGGACTGCAAAAATGCATTCAAACCTTGGTGAACAAGCAGCTTAAGCTTGTTAACGTAGTCCAGGTTATGCTCGTCCGCCGGATCCTCCCGTGTCAGCAACGGGGCTTCAATTTGTGGGAGTTCGACCCGGCGCAGCACCCAACCCTGAGCAGGCTCTTCGACACGACGTACGAAGACGCCTGGAAGGTGCTATTCAAAGGCGCCGAGGCTCCCACATCCGCTTCCGAGGACTGCGGATTAAGCACGTAGCTTCCCGCTAGTGCGGTAAGCTATTTTCACCTTTTACAGGATGTCGGTTTTCCATAGTTTGACTCTATGCAGGATCTAAACTCCCTTTCCTTTGACAAGATTGGCTGGCGAAGTCCGGACAGATCGATTGTCCGGCCCCTTTGCCCGAAGACCCAACCGACGCTCGCTTAACGAAGCTGCTGGCTCCGGCACCTTACATGGTGCCAGAGAACAAGGCCAAGAAGAGGGCCACGGGGACTCGAAAGAGTTCCCGGCGCCAGGAGGTGTCGGATTCTTCATTTGACGAATCCGAGACGCGCTCCTCCCGTGAAAACGAGGAGGAGGAAGAAGAAACCTCTCCCCCTCCAGCGGGGGGAGGAAAGAAAAGGAAGGCCGCCCCAACAGGGGAGGCCGAAGCGTCCAAGAAGGGGAAGACCCTCCCTCCGGACTACTCCACCGACGCCGACGAGGGCGGAGAGGAGTGGCCGCACAGCGCAAGGCGCCCGGCGGCATCGTAAGCATTCGGACACTAGAGTAACTCATAGCATTCCTTTGTTGCACAGCTTTTCCTTATGTCGAATATAATCATGCAGTCCGCCCAAGGCCGGGCTCGACGAGTCGTCGAGCGGTTCCCTGGATTCATCGGACGTGAACTCAGTTCCGCCCGCTGCCTCCCCCCGCACTGCGGACGATGCCGAAGTGGCATCGCGACAAGCTCCGGTCCAAGAGGAGGTGGTCCTGGAGGAGCCGCGAGGTGACCTCCCGGACTCCGGGAGTAAAGGGGACAAGACCCCCCAGGGCTCCAAGTCCGGCTTTGAGCCGGACACCGCGCCGGAATCTTCAACGGTTCCGGACTACGGTAGGCGAACTCCTTCTAAGAGGAGCAAGCCTTCTGAGCCGGCGGCCTCCGTCCAACCAGAGGTGCCGGACAATCTGCTGGAGGTGCTTAACGACGCCTCCATCGACGAGGAGCACCGTACTATTATGAGTATGGTGATCCAGAAGGTTTAGTCCGCCAAGAGTGGACTGACTGAAGCTTGTGCCAGCCTTCTAACAGGCTTCGAGGTAAGTAAAAAATATGTAAAAGTATTACCGCATAGACAGTAGCCCCTGATGCTCTGTTTGGCGTTCGGAAAGAAAAGCCGAATAGAGGATCTAATAAATTTCGCAGGAGTCTAACAAAAAATTAGTCAATATGCGTATGCAGGCTTCGTTGCTTGCGACCGCCACACTGACTGCGGAGGTAGGCACCCTGAAGCAGGGTCTCGAGCGGTCCGAGCAAGAGCTCGGCCTTGCCAAGCGGCAGCTCGAGGAGAAAGAAGGTAAGAGATACCTTATAGAAAATATATAAAAAATATGCAATTGCAAAAATGACAGGATTGTGCTGCTTATTGTAGGGGCCACAACTGAGGTGGATACCCTCAAGCAGGCGCTGTCAGAGGCCGAGAAGAGGGCGGCCTTGGAGCGCATCGAGCGAGAGAAATTTGAGGCGCAGGTCGGCGAGGCGCGGCAAGAGCTTCAGGCTCTCATGAAAAAAACATGAGAGTTTGGAGCTTGACTCAAAGACGCAAGCGTCCAAGCTCGCGGCGGCCATCGAAGCTGCCAAGTCTGCCAAGGCCGAATCCCAGAAGACCCTCCAGGAGTTGGATGCGGTGAAAAAGATAGCGGCAGGTAAGGCATTCTTTATGCAAAGCAGACATATAAAAGTAAGCTACTTGTTACTTACCCGAATCCGGAGCTCTCCAGGGGCATTTGCAGATCTCCCCTGTAGCGTGTCTGATGCCGCCGCATTCTACCGAGCCGAGGAGGGCAGATCGATGGAGAAGGCGTTCTGGTCTCAATATGCTGAGGCCGGACACCCCGTGCCCCTGAGCGACCAGCTGAAGCAGCTGGTCGAGCTCCACAAGGCGGCCAAACAGGCCATGAAGGGGCTCATAGTTCGGCTGTGGCCTGGAGAGGCCCTGCCTGGGAGCTATTTCGGACTGGTTCAGTGGCTGGTGGCGGCCTGTCCAAGGCTTGAAGTCATCAAGCGCTCCGTCTGCATCGAAGGTGCCCGGAGGGCCCTTGCCCGCGCTAAGGTGCACTGGGGCAAGCTGGACGGTGAGAAGCTTGTGAAGGACGGGCCACCGCCGGGGAAGGAGCATCGCAAGACCGATAACTATTATAAGGATGTTCTGAAGGGTGCCCGCCTTATGGCGGATGAATGTACCAAGGATGTAATTTTTGAATGAACTCGCTCGTGTTGTCCTGTGCGCTGAAAAATTGTTCATATGCGCTAAGCAATGATTTTTGAATTTAAAATATTACTTTCTGTGCGGCCGTTTATCAAAAATTGAGAGATGGCCAGTCGTCGGCTTCTGCCCCCATGCCACTAGTGCTGGGGTTTTCGGGATAAACCTGAGCGCTCTTTTTCCCATGTTTGTGTCCTTCGAGGGAGGCGCTCAGCACAACGAACAAGGCAATCGGACTATAATGCTTGAACACTCTCACTTAGCCATAAAACTCTATAATTTTAAATTTCGGCGAAGCCCCTAGTATTCGGAAGACCGAGTTCGGGGCGCTATCCACGCCTTGGCCGGACAAAGGCGGTCCTCGCTCTAAGTGGCATAAGTCTTTAAGGACTCGAAAAACCTCTTGAACAGCGACCAGTCTCTCGCTTCATCATGACAGACAGTTTTAGCTTTCTCTACTGAGGTGCTTAGCCCAGCTCAACTAGGGCACAATCGCAGTAGTTCTCCTAGTGCTACCTTAGCCGATATAGCAGAACGTAAGGCACCAAAACATAGGAGCCGGGCAAACCCAACTATTGACCCAAGACATGATTCGGAGCCGATGCATATAATGCTATAAGTTCGGGGTGCCGCACTTGTGGAAGTGTTCGGACTTCTCACACCATATTGGGGGGTACTGAAGCCCCTGGCGTATTTGCCGTACCACAGTGTACGGGTGCAACATGTCATTAATGAACATATATTTGGAAAAAGGTAATGCAAAAAATAGATAAAGACTATGCATTGTTTAAAAGGGATGCGATCAAAGCGGAACGATACAAATGGCGCGATAAGCAAAAAGTTGGACTATTTAACATGTCTGGTCCAGGGGCGGGCCGCGGAACGTATATGCGGCATGGCTTGTCTGCTTCCCTGGTTCTTGCATCGTTTGTGCGGCAGTTGAATTGCCGAACAGGTCGTCCAAAGTATGGAGTCCCGAAAGTAAGAGAAGATAAAGAAAGAATTCGGCAGCCCCTAGTACGGTTTAAGCCGTGTTTTGGGCGTGCCGCGATGGTGCCCCTTCCCCTGCGCCCATGGTACTTTGAGAGCGTAGTTATGTACGTGAACCACTGGTTTTGCTATTTCGCGAGGGCTGGGTTTGGGGCAGCATTGCTACGCCTGCTCAGAACGTGCCAGGCGGTCTTGTTGTAGGTTACTCCGGGCGCGCTTGACAGTGTCCGGCCTTTTAACGGCTGGACTGGAGAATTGCCTAGAGAGGCTGCTTTGTACTTCCGCTGCGAGGGCCGCCGTGTGCTCCTCCATTTGGAGGGAGCGTTCGGTGTTTCCATTGACCGTGATTACTCCTCGAGGGCCTGGCATCTTGAGCTTGAGGTATGTGTAGTGCGGTACCGCATTGAACTTTGCAAATGCGGTTCGCCCGAGCGGTACGTGATAGCCACTGTGGAACGGGAGTATGTCGAAGATTAACTCTTCGCTTCGAAAATTATCCGGAGATCCGAAGACCACTTCAAGTGTGACTGAGCCTGTGCAGTTGGCCTCTACACCTGGTATGACCCCTTTAAAGGTCGTTTTGGTGGGTTTAATCCTCGAGGGATCTATGCCCATTTTCTGCACAGTGTCCTGGTAAAGCAGGTTCAGGCTACTGCCGCCGTCCATAAGGACTCTTGTGAGATGAAATCCGTCAATAATTGGGTCTAGAACCAATGCGGCGAACCCGCCATGACGGATGCTAGTGGGGTGGTCCCTTCGATCAAAAGTGATCGGGAAGGAGGACCATGGGTTGAACTTTGGGGCGACTGGCTCTATCGCGTATACGTCCCGTAACGCACGCTTCCATTCCCTCTTGGGGATGTGGGTTGCGTATATCATGTTCACCGTCCGCACTTGTGGGGGAAAACCCTTCTGTCCATTGCTGTTCGGCGGCCTGGGCTCCTCCTCGTCGTCGCTACGTAGCCCCTTGTCTCTATTTTCGGCATTTAACTTGCCTGCCTGCTTGAACACCCAGTAATCCCTGTTGGTGTGATTGGCTGGATTTTCGGGGGTGCCATGTATCTGGCATAAGCGGTCGAGTATTCGGTCCAAACTGGACGGGCCCTGAGTATTTCTTTTGAATGGCTTTTTCCGCTGACCGGATTTGTAGCCTCTGAATCCGGCATGGACTATCGTATCCTCGTTGCTGTCGCTGTTAATGCGGTGCTTTTGCTTGTTCCGACGCGACCTGCCACTTTTGTCCTTGGTATCCGAATTACCAAGGTTCTTTGGTAAGTTGTTGCTGTGAGCTAGCCAGCTGTCTTCTCCCGCGCAGAAGCGGGTCATGAGTGTCGTGAGGGCTGCCATAGATTTCGGCTTTTCCTGTCCAAGGTGTCGGTCAAGCCACTCGTCGCGGATATTATGTTTGAAGGCTGCTAGGGCCTCTGCGTCCGGACAGTCGACTATTTGGTTTTTATTTGTTAGGAACCATGTCCAGAATTGTCTGGCCGATTCCTCTGGCTGCTGAATTATGTGGCTTAGGTCATCGGCGTCTGGTGGTCGCACATAGGTACCTTGGAAATTGTCGAGGAATGCGGCTTCCAGGTCCTCCCAAGAACCGATTGAATCTGCTGGCAAGCTGTTAAGCCAATGCCGGGTCGGTCCCTTAAGCTTGAGCGGGAGGTATTTGATGGCGCGTAGATCATCACCGCGGGCCATGTGGATATGAAGGAGATAATCCTCGATCCATACCGCAGGATCTGTTGTGCCATCATATGATTCGATGTTCACGAGTTTGAAACCCTTAGGGATTTTATGATCCATTACTTCATCTGTGAAGCATAGTGGGTGTGCGGCGCCTCTGTATTGGGCTATATCACGACGCAGCTCGAATGAGCTTTGTCTATTGTGTTTGGCCCGGCCGGATTTATTAAGTCCGGAGTGACGATCCCCGTCACGTGCCGTGGGGCGCCCACGCGATCCGTAGATCGATCTTGTTTGTCTTGCCTTGTCCTCCAGTATCTCTCGCAGGTCTGGCGCATTTTCCTGTGCCTTAGTATGTTTTGAGCGGCGCCGGGGCACGGCTTGAGTGGAGGGCCGAGAAGCCTCTCTGTCACGGCCACGAGGTGGTCCGTCGGCCATGTCATGCACTGGTGATGTAAGTTTAGGTGCTTCCTCCTCTAATCGGGGGAGCAGCCTGTGCTTTGGGTAACTCTTGGAGGGGCGTTCGAGTTCATACTCTTCGGCCGCGAGGACTTCAGTCCATCTGTCGGCTAGCAGATCTTGATCAGCTCTAAGCTGTTGCTGCTTTTTCTTGAGGCTGCTTGCCGTGGCCATAAGCCTACGTTTAAAACGTTCTTGTTCAGCTGGATCCTCTGGCACGACGAATTCGTCGTCGTCGAGGCTTGCCTCCTCTTCGGAGGGAGGCATATAATTATCATCCTCAACCTCTCTGTCTGCCGCTCTCTCGTGAGGGCTTGCTTCTCCATCCTCCTGTGTTGAATCTTGCTGGAGGGGGTGTTCTTCGGTGCTATCCGGAGTATTATTATCTCCCATGCCGGAATCACCGTTTTTGCTTTGGCGGGATTTAGAGCGGCGCCGCTGACGCCGGCGCTTGGGTTGTTTCTTGGAGGTGTCATCGCCCGCTGTTCCATCGCCATCTCCATCTTTTGGAGTGTCCACCATATATATGTCGTATGACGAGGTGGCCTTCCAGTGCCCTATAGGTGCTGGTTCTTGGTTGTCTCCTGCATCGTCGTCCATACCGTCGATGTCTTCGGAGTCGAAGTCGAGCGTGTCGATTAAGTCATCGACAGTGGCTACGAAGTGGGTGGTGGGTGGGCTTTGAATTTCTTCATCGTCCGTATCCCAACCTTGCTGACCGTAGTCCGGCCAGGGCTCTCCTGATAAAGAGAGAGACTTTAGTGACTTCAGGATATCGCCGAAGGGCGAGTATCGGAAGATGTCCGCAGGGGTGAACTCCATGATCGGCGCCCAATCGGATTCGATCGGCAGGCGCGCGGAGGGCTTGGAGTCCGGAGAGGAATCCTGCCCCTCGGAGTCACGGGCCTTGTGGAGTACGGGGCTGGTGTTCGGCTCAATCGCCTTTGAGATCGCAGCCCCCGAGGCGGCATCCAACCGCTCATCCTCGATCGGCGCAGCCGGCTCCGAATTAAGGGTCGGAACCGAAGCGTGTGCGGCCTCCAGGGCACTGTTCGGCGGCAGAGCTAGATCATGCCCATCGTGACAGTGCGGCGCGCTCGGCTGTGGCTCGAATCCGTCGAAGATCAAGTCCCCGAGGATGTCAGCCGTGTAGTTTAAACTTCCAAATCTGACCTGATGGCCAGGGGCGTATCTTTCGATCTGCTCCAGATGGCCAAGCGATTTGGCCCGCAGTACGAAGCTGCCGAAGACGAAGATCTGTCCGGGGAGAAAAGTCTCACCCTGTACTGCATCGTCGTTGATGATCGAAGGAGCCATCGGGCCTAAAAGCGACGACACAGAGGAACTCTCAATGAAAGCACCAATGTCGGTGTCAAACCGGCGGATCTCGGTAGGGGTCCCGAATCGTGCGTCTAGGCGGATGGTAACAGGAGGCAAGGGACACGAAGTTTTACCCAGGTTCGGGCCCTCTCGATGGAGGTAAAACCCTACGTCCTGCTTGATTAATATTGATGATATGGGTAGTACAAGAGTAGATCTACCACGAGATCAAGGAGGCTAAACCCTAGAAGCTAGCCTATGGTATGATTGTTGTACTCCCTCCGGTCCTTTTTACTCTGCACATTGGATTTGGCAAAAGTCAAATTTAGCTAAGTTTGACCAAATTTATATTAGAAATTATTAGCTTCTATAATATCTAATAAATATAATATGAAAATATATTCCGAGATGAATCTAATGATGTTGGTGTTGTTATGTAAATGACAATAATTTTTTATATAAACTTGGTCAAAGTTGGATGAGATTGACTTCAGACAAACCTAATATGCAGAGTAAAAAGGACCGGAGGGAGTATGTTCTGTTGTCCTACGTACTAAAACCCTCCGGTTTATATAGACACGGGAGAGGGTTAGGGTTACACAAAGTCGGTTACAATGGTAGGAGATCTAAATATCCGCATCGCCAAGCTTGCCTTCCACGCCAAGGAAAGTCCCATCCGGACACGGGACGAAGTCTTCAATCTTGTATCTTCATAGTCCAGGAGTCCGACTGGTGGTATAGTCCGGCCATCCGGACACCCCCTAATCCAGGACTCCCTCACTCGTTACAGTTTACCTTATCACAAAACTATCTGTTACCACTTATTTCAGCACTTGCAGAGAATACCTTGCTGAAAACCGCTTATCATTTCCTTCTGCTCCTCGTTCGGTTCGACACTCTTACTTATCGAAAGGACTACGATAGATCCCCTATACTTGTGGGTCATCAAGACTCTTTTCCGCGCCGCTTCCGGGAGTGTAGCGCCTTTGGTAGGTGGAGTTTGGTAAGGAAAAATTTATATAGTGTGCTGAAATTTATCGTCACTTGTTACTATGGAAAGTAATTCTCGAGGGGCTTGTTCGGGTATCTTCACCCCGTCCAGTAGAGCAAAGAGTTGCCCCTCAACCTAATGAACCTATTGAAAATGAAACTCCTTTTGAATTTCCTGCGGGTATGATGGAAAAACTGCTAGCTAATCCTTTTACAGGAGATGGAACAAAACATCCTGATGAGCACTTAATATATGTGGATGAAGTTTGTGGATTATTTAAGCTTGCAGGTATACCCGATGATGTTGCTAAGAAGAAGGTATTCCCTTTATCTTTGAAGGGATACACATTGACATGGTATAGGCTATGTGATGATACGAGATCATGGAACTATAAAAGATTGAAATTGGAATTTCATCAAAAGTATTATCCTATGCATCTTGTTCATCGTGATCGCAATTACATATATAATTTCTGGCCTCGTGAAGGAGAAAGCATCGCTCAAGCTTGGCGGAGGCTTAAATGAATGTTATATTCATGCCCCAATCATGGGTTTTCAAGGGAAACAATTATTCAAAACTTGTATGCTCGGCTTTCTGAAAAAAATCGCACCATGCTCGATACTTCTTGTGCTGGCTCTTTTATGATGAAGACTATTGAATTCAAATGGAACTTATTGGATACAATTAAACACAACTCTGAAGATTGGGACCTCGACGAAGGTAAGGAGTCAGATATGACACCTAAGTTTGATTGTGTTAAATCTTTTATGGATACCGATATTTTCCGTAAGTTTAGCACTAAATATGGACTTGACTCTGAGATAGTAGCTTCTTTCTATGAATCTTTTGCTACTTATGTTCATCTGCCCAAGGAGAAGTGGTTTAAATATCACCTCCCATAGAAGTAAAAGTAGCTGCACCTATTAAAGTTGAAGAAAAGACTGTCACTTATAATGATCCTATTGTTCCTACTTCTTATGTTGAGAGACCACCTTTCCCTGTTAGAATAAAGGATCATGCTAAAGCTTCAACTGTTGTTCGTAAAAGCAATATTAGAACTTATACACCTCCTGAGCTAGTTAAAGTAGAACCTAATATTGCTATTGTTAAAGATCTCTTGTCTGATAATATTGGTGGGCATGTTATTCAGTTCAACGGTGAAACTTCTAGAATTGCTAAACCTTGTGCTAAATATAAACATAGACCTGTGGTAGGCGTGCCTGTTATTTCTGTTAAAATAGGAGATCATTGTTATCATGGCTTATGTGATATGGGTGCTAGTGCTAGTGTTATACATTATGACTTGTATAAAGAGACCAAGCATGAAATTGCACCTGCTGAGTTAGAAGAAATTGATGTCACAATTAAACTTGCCAATAGAGATACTATTTCACCAGTGGGAATTGTGAGAGATGTTGAAGTCTTGTGTGGGAAAACCAAATATCCCGCTGATTTTCTTGTTCTCAGTTCCCCACAAGATAGCTTTTGTCCCATTATATTTGGTAGACCCTTCTTGAACACTGTTAATGCTAGGATAGATTGCGAAAAGAATGTTGTTACTATTGGCTTGGATGATATGATTCATGAGTTTAATTTCTCTAAATTTAGTAAACAACATCGCGAAGAAGAATTGCCTAGTAAGGATGAAATTATTGGTCTTGCTTCTATTGTCGTACCTCCTAGTGATCCTTTAGAACACTATTTGCTAGACCATGAAAATGATATGTTCATGAATGAAAGAAGGGAAATAGATGAAGTATTCTTTAAACGGGAACCTATTCTGCAACACAATTTGCCTGTTGAAATTTTAGGGGATCCTCCTCCACCCAAGGGTGACCCCGTGTTTGAGCTTAAACCATTGCCTGATAATCTTAAATATGCTTATCTTGATGAAAAGAAGATATATCCTGTTATTATTAGTGCTAACCTTTCAGAGCATGAAGAAGAAAGATTATTGAAAACTCTGAAGAAGCATCGTGCCGCTATTGGATATACTCTTGATGATCTTAAGGGCATTAGTCCCACTCTATGTCAACATAAAATAAATTTGGAAGCTGATGCCAAACCAGTTCGTGATCCTCAACGACGTTTGAATCCTAAAATGAAAGAAGTGGTAAGAAAGGAAATACTAAAGCTTCTGGAGGCAGGTACCATTTATCCCGTTGCTGATAGTCAGTGGGTAAGTCATGTCCATTGTGTCCCTAAGAAGGGAGGTATTACTGTTGTTCCTAATGATAAAGATGAATTGATTCCACAAAGAATTATCACAGGTTACAGGATGGTAATTGATTTCCGCAAATGAAATAAGGCTGCTAAGAAAGATCATTACCCCTTACCTTTTATTGATCAAATGCTAGAAAGGTTATGCAAACATACACATTATTGCTTCCTAGATGGTTATTCTGGTTTCTCTCAAATACCTGTGTCGGCTAAAGATCAATCAAAGACTACTTTTACATGCCCTTTTGGTACTTTTGCTTATAGACGTATGCCTTTTGGTTTATGTAATGCACCTGCTATCTTTCAAAGATGCATGATGGCTATATTCTCTGACTTTTGTGAAAAGATTTGTGAGGTTTTCATGGACGACTTTTCCGTCTATGGTTCCTCTTTTGATGATTGCTTGAGCAATCTTGATCGAGTTTTGCAGAGATGTGAATAAACTAATCTTGTCTTGAATTGGGAAAAGTGCCACTTTATGGTTAATGAAGGTATTGTCTTGGTTGATAAAGCCAAGGTTGACGCTATTGAAAAGATGCCATGTCCTAAGGACATCAAAGGTATAAGAAGCTTCCTTGGTCACGCCGGATTTTATAGGAGTTTCATTAAGGACTTCTCAAAAATTTCTTGGCCTCTGCCTAATTTATTGCAAAAATAAATACCATTTGTCTTTGATGATGATTGTGTAGAAGCATTTGAAATACTTAAGAAAGCATTAGTCTCTGCACCTGTTATTTAGCCACCTGATTGGAATTTACCTTTTGAAATTATGTGTGATGCTAGTGATTATGATGTAGGTGCTGTTCTAGGGCAAAGATTTGATAAGAAATTAAATGTTATCCATTTGCTAGTAAGACTCTAGACAACGCTCAAAGAAATTATGCTACTACTGAAAAAGAACTTTTAGCAGTTGTATTTGCTTGTGATAAGTTCAGACCCTATATTGTTGATTCTAAAGTAACTATTCACACTGATTATGCTGCTATTAAATATCTTAGGGAAAAGAAAGATGCTAAGCCTAGACTTATTAGATGGGTTCTCTTGCTACAATAATTTGATTTGCATACTGTTGATAGAAAGGGAGTTGAGAACCCCGTTGCAGACAACTTGTCTAGGTTAGAAAATGTTCTTGATGACCCACTACCTATTGATGATAGCTTTCCTGATGAACAATTAAATGTCATAAGTACTTCTTGTAGTACTCCATGGTATGCTGATTATGCTAATTACATTGTTACTAAATTCATACCACCTAGCTTCACATATCAGCAAAAGAAAAAGTTTTTCTATGATTTAAGACATTAATTTTGGGATGACCCACATCTTTATAAAGGAGTAGATGGTGTTATTAGACGTTGTGTACCTGAGCATGAACAGGAACAGAACCTACGCAAGTGTCATTCCGAGGCTTATGGAGGACACCACGCTGGAGATAGAACTGCACATAAGGTATTGCAATCCGGTTTTATTGGCCTATTCTCTTCAAGGATGCCCGTAAGTTTGTCTTGTCATGCGATGAATGTCAAATAATTGGTAATATTAGTAGACGTCAAGAAATGCCTATGAATTAGTCACTTGTTATTGAACCATTTGATGTTTGGGGCTTTGATTATATGGGACCTTTTCCTGCCTCTAATGGATATACACATATTTTAGTTGCTGTTGATTACGTTACTAAGTGGGTAGAAGCTATTCCAACTAGTAGTGCTGATCATAACACTTCTATTAAGATGCTTAAGGAAGTTATTTTTCTGAGGTTTGGAGTCCCTAGATATTTAATGACTGATGGCGGTTCACACTTTATTCATGGTGCTTTCCGTAAAATGCTTGCTAAATATGACGTCAATCATAGAATTGTGTCTCCTTATCACCCACAGTCTAGTGGTCAAGTAGAATTAACCAACAGAGAGCTCAAATTAATTTTGCAAAAGACTGTTAATAGGTCTAGAAAGAATTGGTCCAAGAAACTTGATGATGCATTATGGGCTTATAGAACTGCATACAAAAATCCTATGGGTATGTCTCCGTATAAAATGGTTTATGGAAAAGCATGTCACTTACCTCTCGAAGAACATAAGGCATATTGGGCTATTAAAGAGCTCAACTACGATTTCAAACTTGCCGTGAGAAGAGGTTATTTGATATTAGTTCACTTGATGAATGGAGAACCCAAGCTTATGAAAATGCCAAGTTGTTTAAAGAAAAAGTTAAAAGATGGCATGATAAAAGGATACAAAAGCGTGAGTTTAATGTAGGTGATTATGTATTGCTATACAACTCTCGTTTAAGATTTTTTGCAGGAAAACTTTTCTCTAAATGGGAAGGCCCCTGTGTTATCAAGGAGGTCTACCCACTACTAGGGAAAGGGCTATAGATGATATGGCCACTAATGGTGCACCAGACATGTGGTGCGCCATTAGTATATACTAATGGCGAACCATGTGTTGGTGCGCCATTAGTGTCCAAATACTAATGGCGAACCATGTGTTGGTGCGCCATTAGTGTCCAAATACTAATGGCGCACCACATCCATGGTGCGCCATTAGTACCAATTTGTTTTTCATTTTTTTTGAAAACTAGTAATGGCACACCAATGGATAGTGCGCCATTACTAGTTAAACTAGTAATGGCACACCACATCCACGGTGCGCCACTAGTAAATTTTTTTCAACTTTTTTTATTTATTTTTTCAAAACTAGTAATGGCGCACCAGTGGACAGTGCGCAATTACTAGTTCAAACTAGTAATGGCGCACTGTCCACTGGTGCGCCATTACTAAGTGTTAATGTTGAAACCAATATTATTGAAACCGTAACCCCGGAGGAATACATAAGAGACACTTTCCAAAATGTTTCAGACTCCGAAAAGGAATAGGTATGTGGTACGGTAAGTAAACCG
Organism: Aegilops longissima; assembly: GCA_021605205.1. Taxonomy (NCBI): domain Eukaryota; kingdom Viridiplantae; phylum Streptophyta; class Magnoliopsida; order Poales; family Poaceae; genus Aegilops; species Aegilops longissima. The sequence goes on from CM038676.1 coordinate 335,783,748, forward strand.
ACTCCAAGACAATTTCTAAGGCAATATTTCTTCGTTTTGGAATATTTAGAAAAATAGAAAAATAAGTAGCAGTCAGGGAAGGACACGAGGACCCCACGAGGGTGGTGGGCGCGCCCTACCCCCCTGGGCGCGCCCCCCTACCTCGTGAGCACCTCGTGTGCCCTCCGGACTCCGTTTTCTTGCATGATACGTATTTTGGTCGGTAAAAATTCATTATATATTCTCCCGAAGGTTTTGACTCCCGTATCACGCAAATCTCCTCTGTTCTTGTTTCGAGCTGTTTTCTGTCAGGATTTTTCAAGGCCAGGCATCATGTCGTCCCCCTCCTCCAACAATGGTGACAAAGATGCTTGGCTAATGAAGATTGAGCTGAAGAGGGAAGAACCCATGGAGATCAACAAGGATGAAGGGATCAAGAAGGCCACGGAGAACCAAGCTCTAGTAGCAGAAGACATCCTTCAACTTGATCAAAATCTTCTTACCCCAACTGAGATCGAAGCTTACAAGATGATTGAGTTAGCTCGTATCCAAAACAAGTAACAAGTGAAAATATTTTGTTGAAGGAGCATATTGTTGCACTCAAGGGCATCATCCGCAAGCTGGAGGACGTCTTACGCTCGATGTGCGACTATCCATCACCTCCACCTTCTTCACCGACAAAGGAGATATAATCACGTGGGTATGGGCACTCCCCTTGGCAACTGCCAAGCTTGGGGGAGGTGCCCCAGTATCGTATCACAATCACAACTCCTACTGAAGGAGTCCTGGATTAGGGGGTGTCCGGGTAGCCGGACTATACCTTCAGCCGGACTCCTAGACTATGATGATACAAGATTGAAGACTTTGTCCTGTGTCCGGATGGGACTTTCCTTGGCGTGGAAGGCAATCTTGGCGATGCGGATATTCAGATCTCCTACCATTGTAACCGACTTTGTGTAACCCTAACCCTCTCCGGTGTCTATATAAACCGGAGGGTTTTAGTCTGTAGGCCAACCCAACATACAACAATCATACCATAGGCTAGCTTCTAGGGTTTAGCCTCCTTGATCTCGTGGTAGATCTACTCTTGTACTATCCACATCATCAATATTAATCAAGCAGGACGTAGGGTTTTACCTCCATCAAGAGGGCCCGAACCTGGGTAAAACATTGTGTCCCTTGTCTCCTGTTACCATCCGCCTAGACGCACAGTTCGGGACCCCCTACGCAAGATCCGCCGGTTTTGACACCGACATTGGTGCTTTCATCGAGAGTTCCTATGTGTCGTCGCTTTTAGGCCCGATGGCTCCTTTGATCATCAACAACGATGCGGTCCAGGGTGAGACTTTTCTCCCCGGACAGATCTTCGTCTTCGGCGGCTTCGACTGCGCAGCCAATTAAGCTTGCCACCGGAGCAGATCGAAAGCTACCCCCTGGCCATCAGGTCAGATTTGGAAGTTTAAACTACACGGCGGACATCCGCGGGGACTTGATCTTCGACGGATTCGAGCCACAGCCAAGCGCGCCGCACTGTCTCGATGTGCATGATCTAGCTCTGCCGCCGAACAGCATCCTGGAGGCCGCACGCGCATTGGTTCCGACCCTTAATTCGGAGCCTACTGCGCCGATCGAGGATGAGTGGTTGGACGCCGCCTCGGGGCTGCGATCTCAAAAGCGATTGAGCCGAACGCCAGCCCCGCACCCCGCAAGGCCCGTGACTCCGAGGGGTCGGATTCCTCTCCGGACTCCGAGCCCTCCGCGCGCCCGCCGATCGAATCTGATTGGGCGCCGATCATGGAGTTCACCGCCGCGAACATCTTTCAGCACTCGCCCTTCGACGACATCCTGAAGTCGCTAAAGTCTCTCTCTTTATCAGGAGAGCCTTGGCCGGACTACGGTCAGCAAGGTTGGGATACGGACGATGAAGAAATTCAAAGCCCACCCACCACCCACTTCGTAGCCACTGTCGATTTACTTAAGCGACATGCTCGACTTGACCAAGACATCGACGGTATGGACGACGATGCAGGAGACGACCAAGAACCAGCACATGTAGGGCGCTGGAAGGCCACCTCGTCATACGACATATATATGGTGGGCACTCCAAAAGATGGAGATGGCGATGGAACAACGGAGGATGACGCATCCAAGAAACAGACCAAGCGCCGGCGTCAGCGGCGCCGCTCTAAATACCGCCAAAGCAAAAATGGTGATTCCGGCACGGGACATAATACTACTCCGGATAGCACCGAAGAACACCCCCTCCAGCAAGATTCGGCACAGGAGGATGGAGAAGCCAACCCTCACGAGAGAGCGGCAGACAGAGAGGTTAAGGATGATAATTATATGCCTCCCTCTGAAGACGAGGCAAGCCTTGACGACGACGAATTCGTCATGCCAGCGGATCCCGCCGAACAAGAGCGTTTTAAAAGCAGGCTTATAGCCACGGCAAGCAGCCTCAAGAAAAAGCAGCAACAACTTAGAGCTGATCAAGATTTTCTAGCTGACAGATGGACTGAAGTCCTTGCAGCCAAAGAGTATGAACTCGAACGCCCCTCCAAGAGTTACCCAAAGCACAGGCTGCTACCCCGATTAGAGGAGGAAGCACCTACATCACCAGCGCATGACATGGCCGACCGGCCACCTCGTGGCCGTGACAGAGAGGCCTCTCGGCCCCCCACTCAAGTCGTGCCCCGGCGCCGCTCAAAACATGCTAAGGCACAGGAAAACGCGCCAGACCTGTGAGAGATACTGGAGGACAAGGCAAGACAAACAAGATCGATCTACGGATCGCGTGGGCGCCCTACAACACGTGCTGGGGATCGTCATTCCGGACATAATAAATCCGGCCGGGCCGAACATAGTAGACAATGCTCATTGGAGCTGCGTCGCGATATAGCCCAATATAGAGGCGCCGCACACCCACTATGCTTCACAGATGAAGTAATGTATCATAAAATCCCTGAGGGTTTCAAACCCGTGAACATCGAATCAAACGATGGCACAACAGATCCTGCGGTATGGATCGAGGATTATCTCCTTCATATCCACATGGCCCGCGGTGATGATCTACACGCCATCAAATACCTCCCACTCAAACTTGAGGGACCAGCCCGGCATTGGCTTAACAGCTTGCCGGCAGATTCAATCGGTTCTTGGGAAGACCTGGAAGCCGCATTCCTCGACAATTTTCAGGGCACCTATGTGCGACCACCGGACGATGATGACCTAAGCCACATAATCCAGCAGCCAGAGGAATTGGCCAGGCAATTCTGGACACGGTTCCTAACTAAGAAAAACCAAATAATCGACTGTCCGGACGCAGAGGCCCTAGCAGCCTTCAAGCATAATATCCGCGACGAGTGGCTTGCCAGGCACCTTGGACAGGAAAAGCTGAAATCTATGGCATCCCTCACGACACTCATAACCCGCTTTTGCGCGGGATAAGACAGCTGGCTAGCTTGTAGCAACAACTTAACCAAGAACCTTGGTAATTTGGATACCAAGGACAAAAGTGGCAGGTCATGCCGGAACAAGCAAAAAACGCCACGTTAACAGCGACAGCAACGAGGATACGGCAGTCAATGCCGGATTCCGAGGCTACAAATCCGGTCAGGGAAAAAGCCGTTCAAAAGAAATACTCAGGGCCCGTCCAGTTTGGACCGAATACTCGACCGCTTGTGCCAGATACATGGCACCCCCGAAAAGCCAGCCAATCACACCAACAAGGATTGTTGGGTGTTCAAGCAGACAGGCAAGTTAAATGCCAAAAATAGTGACAAGGGGCTGCGTAGCGAGGACAAGGAGCAGCCCAGGCCGCCGAACAACAGTGGACAGAAGGGTTTTGCCCCACAAGTGCGGACGGTGAACATGATATACGCAACCCACATCCCCAAGAGGGAGCGGAAGCGTGCGTTACGGGACGTATACGCGATAGAGCCAGTCGCCCCAAAGTTCCACCCAAGGTCCTCCTACCTGATCACTTTTGATGGAAGGGACCACCCCACTAGCATCCGTCATGGCTGGTTCGCCGCATTGGTTCTAGACCCAATTATTGACGGATTTCATCTCACAAGAGTCCTTATGGACGGCGGCAGCAGCCTGAACCTGCTTTACCAGGACACAGTGCGGAAAATGGGCATAGATCCCTCGAGGACTAAGCCCACCAAAACGACCTTTAAAGGCGTCATACCAGGTGTAGAGACCAACTGTACAGGCTCAGTCACACTTGAAGTGGTCTTCGGATCTCCGGATAACTTCCGAAGCGAGGAGTTAATCTTCGACATAGTCCCGTTCCTTAGTGGCTATCACGCACTGCTCGGGCGAAGCGCATTTGCAAAGTTCAATGCGGTATCGCACTACGCATACCTCAAGCTCAAGATGACAGGCCCTCAAGGAGTAATCACGGTCAATGGAAACACTGAACACTCCCTTCGAACGGAGGAGCACACGGCGGCCCTCGCAGCGGAAGTACAAAGCAGCCTCTCTAGGCAGTTCTCCAGCCCGTCCGTTAAAAGGCCGGACACTGTCAAGCGCGCCCGGAGTAACCTACAACAAGACCGCCTGGCACGTTCTGAGCAGGCGTAGCAATGCGGCCCAACCCCAGCCCTCGCGAAATAGCGAAACCAGCGCTTCGCGTACATAACTACGCTCTCAAAATACCATGGGCGCAGGGGAAGGGGCACCATCACGGCACGCCCAAAACACGGCTTAAACCGTACTAGGGGCTGCAAAATTCTTTCTTTATCTTCTCTTACTTTCAGGACTCCATACTTCGGACGACCTGTTCGGCAATTCAACTGCCGCACAAACGATGCAAGAACCAGGGATGCAGATAAGCTATGCCGCATTATGGAACTACCAGGTGGTCTCTATCACGAGTAGTATACCTATTTTGCATACAATTCCGCGGCCTGCCCCTGGACCGGACATGTTCAATAGTCTAACCTTTTGCTTATCGCGCTATTTGTATCGTTCTGCTTTGATCGCAGCATTTTTAATAAACAATGCATAGCTTTTATATATATTTTTGCATTACCTTTTTTACGAATATATGTTCATTAATGACATGTTGCACCCGTACACTGTGGTACGAAAAATACGCCAGGGGCTTCAGTACCCCTCACTATGGTTTGAGAAGTCCGAACACTTTCACAAGTGCGGCACCCTGAACTTATAGCATTATATGCATCGGCTCAGAATCATGTCTTGGGTCAATAGTTGGGTTTGCCTGCCCTATGTTTTGGTACATACAAGAAATCAAAGTACTACAAATATCAACGTAACAGCTATGAACTAAATAAGATTTCACTAATAATTTTACTAAGTATCAATAAGAAATTATCAACTAAACTATGAAATATCTTACTAACTACATAACAATAATTGCATATACAGAAAGCATGCTAGAAAATCATTTCACATCTGTTTAAAGAAGTTATCTGGTGAATCAATACTTGAAGTCAAATGAGAAGCTAAAGTTTGGCTTAGAAAAATCAAGATTCTACTGTTTATGATTCAAGTCAGTAAAATAACAGGGCTCAAAGACAAAGCTCATAAAAGATAATATATGCCATTACCTTTCAGAATATATGATATCAATTATAGATCATAATATACAATAATCTTACATATAAACAACGAAATCAAAATTATAAATAATCCATTATAATTTAATAAATATTGATAACTGCACAATCTCATGATAATATTATGTAATCACTTGAGACTCAATATTCAATCTAAGATCTAATTAACTTGCTAAAAATTAGGAATATAACAAATCAAGGGAATAAAACTAGTATATAGCTATAAGCATGAAATACAACTATATTTAATTATCTAAAGAAATCATTATAAATTAACAAATCTTAAACAGTAGTAAACATTATCTGCAACTTCAAGTATTAGACAAAAAGTTAAATTAATCATTTTAAACAACATCAAATTAATAAATTGTCAAAAACTAAAATATTATAAACTATAATAATATTTATATATATCAAAATATTTAAATAAGTTAAATCCTTAGAAAAACAAAAAATCTGGTCAAACTAACTAATATCATAAAGTAATCCACAATGAAACTGCAATATATATAGCAACAAAATCCTTTAATTTGCCAATATTACCAAGCTATTAACAACTGCATCATAACAAATCTCATTGAATCTTAGCAATTCAAACCAAACTTAAAATTTCAATCATTAATAATTAATACTTCAATTTCATGGTAATAAATATCCACAATTTATATTTAAATATTATTAATGAATCATACTAATATCTATCATAATTAACTATAATCAAATACAATACAAACATTAATAAGAACATAACAACAAACTAAAATCTCAAATATCTGAAATAAAATATAATTTATACTGATTAACTAAAAATTTTTAATCATCTGATTAAATTACAAAACTTATGAAATGAAAGAAAATCTGATTTAGAATATGAAAAATAATCAAACATATACAATATTAAAATACATAACCTGAAAACATCTTAAATATATAAAACTAAACGAATCACACAACTTACTATATTGAATTAAATCTAATAAACAAAACTAACGATACTGTATCTGCAAAATTAAAGATCAAAAATAATTAATGATCATTTATGAAAATAACTCAATATAGATTTATCATTATTAAAATTCACAAAAACTAAAGTGAAATAAAATCGATAAGAATAGAAACTTCAAAATTAAGCTATAAACTTAATTACATAATTTAAAGCATTTATGATCAAAAATTTAAGCATATAAATGACAAATAGAAATTTAATAGACAAAAATTCTGTATGATTTCTAAGACAATTACACATAATGTTCCCCAAGTATTGTACCAGTAATATTAGGAATAAAATCAAATATAATAACCATAGTATTTTTAATTAGTCAATTGAAGTAAAATTATTATATAATAGCATAGCTAACATTTATTCTAATTAGAGTATAAAAAATATGACATATTATGTAATTGGAAAATCATATTATTCAAAAGTTCCAATTCTTATTTAATTATACGACACAAAATTATCTCAAATCATAAGTTACATTAAATTTAACATGGCATATCTAATCAACATAGTCTTTAAATTAGGTCTAATGATCAGTGCATATTCATTTGCATCATTCAATTAATATCTGCAGTACAGTGCATATCTATAGTCAATCCTCATTATATCACTAACAAGATTCTCATAACTACTAGATTTAAAATGAATTATAGCAATAATGCATTAACATGTGAATACAGTTCATAGATACACAGATAATTATGGCAATACACAAGATACTGGACTAAGTGTCCAAGGTGCAATGATACTAATATAGAGTAAATTCTTACTTAGCGTATTAAATAAATAGACTAAGTAACTAAACAGCTAGAGGACATAATAGCTATGATAGTACTAGTGGCACAAACGTAGTAGTCAGAGTATGTAAAGCTATACTCGAAAAAGTAGTGTCAAGTACACATGGTACAATCGTAAGTGCAAGTCAATAACAACTAATATGATAGATAATTTTTGTCCAAAACTTAAAATACAAGTCAATAAAGCTCAATCTAAGTAGAAGCATAGATAGCATAAAGATCAACTAGATGACAAAGTACAAGTTAAGATCAATCAAGGACATCAAGCTGTTACTCTGATAAATCAAGAAACCTAAGTCCACAAGACATGTAACAAGTACACAAGAATCAATGACTATCAATCAAGGTTACACTACACCTTAAGCACTAGGAGAACTATCGCTTGTGCCCAGTTGAGCTGGCTGAGACACCTCAAGAGAAAGCTAAAACGCCATTGTGCCTTCAGCTTGAGCTGGCCTGAGCACCTCAAGAGAGAAGCTAAACTGACCGCCATGATGAAGCGAGAGACCGTCGCTGTTCGAGAGGTTTTTCGAGTCCCTAAAGACTTATGCCACTTAGAGCGAGGAACCGGCTAAGGTCGCCAAGGAGTGGATAGCGCCTGTGCCCTCGGATTAAATTTATCTTAGTATTCAATTCACTCAAAAGAAAGTTTCACATATCTTGAACACTAAGTATATTAACATTAAGCAAATTACCATGCTATTAACGACTCTCAAAATAATATAAGTGAAGCATGAAAGATCAAGTTTCTTTAAAACAAATCCACCACCGTGCTCTAAAAGATATAAGTGAAGCACTAGAGCAAACAACAAGCTACTCCGAAAGATATAAGTGAAGATCAATGAGTAGCTAAATAATTATGTAACTATGCGAAGACTCTCCCATTTAGGAATTTCAGATCTTGATAATTTATTCAAACAGCAAGCAAAGCTAAAGAAAACTATATTGCAAGGATAGCACAACTCATGTGAAGAAGCAAAAAACTTAGGCTCAACCGATACTAACCGATAGTTGTTGAAGAAGAAAGGTGGATGCCTATCGGGCATCCCAAGCTTAGATGCTTGAGATTTCTTGAAATATTATCTTGGGGTGCCTTGGGCATCCCCAAGCTTGAACTTTTGTGTCTCCTTAATTCCTCTCATATCATGGTTTCTCTTTTTATCAAAAGCTTCATTCACAACAAACTCAACAAGAACTCGTGAGATAGGTTAGTATAAACCAATGCAAAACCTTATCATATTATACTGTAACAAATCACTTAAATTATTATTCAACATTGAATACTAAATGCCTCTTCATATTTAATACTCCTATCATCAAATAGAATCATTAAACAAGCAAACATATGCAAACAACGCAAACATAACAGCAATCTGTCAAAACAGTACAGTCTGTAAAGAATGCAAGAGTATCAATACTTCCCTGAATCTAAAAATTATGAACTAAAATTCCCACTGTAATAAATTTATCAGAGCTCAATATTCAAAAATATTCAACGTTATACCATGCTCTGACTTTTCTAGGTAATTTTTGCAACAGCGGTAAACTTTCTGTTTTCAAACAGCAACATGCAAACTAGCAAAATAAGCATGGCAAAGGCTATCCTTGACGTTTTATTGAAACTAAAGAGGCAAAACATTATTCTAACTACATAAAGAAAATACTAACAAAATAAAATGACGCTCCAAGAAAAACACATATCATGTGGTGAATAAAATATAGCTTCAAGTAAAGTTACCGATGAACGAAGATTTAAAGAGGGATGCCATCCGGGCATCCCCAATCTTAGGCTCTTGGTTGTCCTTGAATATTACCTTGGGGTGCCTTGGGCATCCCCAAGCTTAGGCTCTTGCCACTCCTTATTCCATAGTCCATCGAAGCCTTACCCAAAACTTGAAAACTTCACAACACAAAACTTAACAGAAAACTCGTGAGCTCCGTTAGCGAAAGAAAACAAAACACAACTTCAATCTACTCTAATGAACTCATTCTTTATTTATATTTGTGTTAAACCTACTGTATTCCAACTTCTATGGTTTATAAACTATTTTACTAGCCATAGATTCATCAAAATACCCAAACAACACAATGAAAACAGAATCTGTCAAAACAGAACAGTCTGTAGTAATCTGTAACTAAAGCAAACTTCTGAACTCCAAAATTCTAAAATAAATTGGTAGACCTGAGGAATTTGTCTATTAATCATCTGCAAAATAATCAATCTAAAAGCACTCTCGAGTAAAAATGGCAGCTATTCTCGTGAGCGCTAAAGTTTCTGTTTTTACAGCATGATCATAAGACTTCACCCAAGTCTTCCCAAAGGTTCTACTTGGCAAAAACACTAATTAAAACATAAAACCACATCTAAACAGAGGCTAGATGGATTATCTATTCCTAAACAGAACCAAAAAAGAAAGAAACTAAAATAAAATTGGGTTTCCTCCTAACAAGCGCTATCGTTTAACGCCCCTAGCTAGGCATGATGATTTCAATGATGCTCACATAAAAGATAAGAATTGAAACATAAAGAGAGCATCATGAAGAATATGAATAGCACATTTAAGTCTAACCCACTTCCTATGCATAGGGAATTTGTGAGCAAACAACTTATGGGAACAAGAATCAACTTGCATAGGAAGGCAAAACAAGCATAACTTCAAGATTTTAAGCACATAGAGAGGAAACTTGACATTATTGCTATTCCTACAAGCATATGTTCCTCCCTCATAATAATTTTCAGTAGCATCATGAATGAATTCAAAAATACAACCAGCACCTAAAGCATTCTTTTCATGATGTACTTGCATATAAATTTTATTACTCTCCACATAAGCAAAATTCTTCTCATTCGGAATAGTAGTGGGAGCAAACTCAACAAAATAACTATCATATGATTGAGAATTAAGATCAAGATGACAAGTTTCATGGTTATCATTATTCTTTAAAGCATACGTGTCATCACAATAATCATCATAGATAGGAGGCATGCTTTCATCATAGTAAATTTGCTCATCCAAGCTTGGGGACAAAAATATCATCTTCATCAAACATAGCTTCCCAAGCTTGTGGCTTTGCATATCATTAGCATCATGGATATTCAAGGAATTCATACTAAAAACATTGCAATCATGCTCATCATTCACATATTTAGTGCCAAACATTTTATAGATTTCTTCTTCTAGCACTTGAGCACAATTTTCCTTTCCATCATACTCACGAAAGATATTAAAAGATGAAGTGTATGAGACAAACTCAATTCCATTTTTTAGTTTTATTTTATAATACTAACTAGTGATAAAACAAGAAACAAAAGATTTGATTGCAATATCTAAAGATATACCTTCACTTACCTAGCCTCCCGCAACGGCGCCAAAAAGAGCTTGATGTCTACTACACAACCTTCTTCTTGTAGACGTTGTTGGGCTTGCAAGTGCACAGGTTTGTAGGACAGTAGCAAATTTCCTCAAGTGGATGACCTAAGGTTTATCAATCCGTAGGAGGCGTGAGGATGAAGATGGTCTCTCTCAAGCAACCCTGCAACCAAATAACAAAGAGTCTCTTGTGTCCCCAACACACCCAATACAATGGTAGATTGTATAGGTGCACTAGTTCGGCGAAGAGATGGTGATACAAGTGCAATATGGATAGAAGATATAGGTTTTTGTAAACTGAAAATATAAAAACAGCAAGGTAACAAGTGGTAAAAGTGAGCGTAAACGGTATTGCAATGATAGGAAACAAGGCCTAGGGTTCATACTTTCACCTGCAAGTTCTCTCAACAATAATAACATAGATAGAACATATGACAAGCCCTCAACATGCAACAAAGAGTCACTCCAAAGCCACTAATAGCGGAGAACAAACGTAGAGATTATGGTCGGGTACGAAACCACCACAAAGTTATTCTTTCAAATCAATCCGTTGGGCTATTCCTATAAGTGTCACAAACAACCCTGGAGTTTTTACTAGAATAACACCTTAAGATACAAATCAACCAAAACCCTAATGTCACCTAGATACTCCATTGTCACCTCAAGTATCCGTGGGCATGATTATACGATATGCATCACACAATCTCAGATTTATCCAACCAACATAAAAGTACTTCAAAGAGCACCCCAAAGTTTCTACCGGAGAATCAAGAACGTGTGCCAACCCCTATGCATAGGTTCCCAATGTCACGAAACCCGCAAGTTGATCACCAAGACATACATCAAGTGTTCTCATAAAGACTCAATCCGATAAGATTACTTCAAAAGGGGAAACTCAATTCATCACAAAGGAGTAGAGGGGGAGAAACATCATAAGATCCAACTACAATAGCAAAGCTCGGGATACATCAAGATCGTGCCATAGAGGAACACGAGAGAGAACACGAGAGAGAGAGATCAAACACATAGCTACTGGTACATACCCTCAGCCCCGAGGGTGAACTACTCCTCCTCGTCATGGAGAGAGCCGGATGATGAAGATGGCCACGGAGATGGATCCCTCCCAGGGTACCGGAAAGGGGTCCCGATTGGTTTTGGTGGTTCTGGAGGCTTGCGCGGCGAAACTCCCGATCTATCTTCTGTTCGGAAGTTTTAGGGTGCGACGGTATATATGGGTGAAAGGAGAACGTCGGTGGAGCTACGGGGCCCCACGAGGCGGGGCGCCCGGGGAGGGCGCACCTCCACCTCGTGACCGCCTCGTGGCTCTTCCGACGTGGGGTCCAAGTCCATCGTGGGTTTCCTTCCAAAATAACTTCTCTAGTTGATTTCGTTCCGCTTTGACTCGTCGATATTCCTTTTCCCGAAATATCAAATAGGCATAAAACAACAAATCTGGGCTGGGCCTCCAGTTAATAGGTTAGTCCCAAAAATAATATAAAAGTGGATAATAAAGCCCAATATTGCCTAAAACAGTAGATAAAGTAGCATGGAGCAATCAAAAATTATAGATACGTTGGAGACGTATCAAGCATCCCCAAGCTTAATTCCTACTCGTCCTCGAGTAGGTAAATGATAAAAAAGATAATTTTTTATGCGGAGTGATACTTTGGCATAATTTCAATGTAAATCTTCTTAATCATGGCATGAATATTCAGATCCAAAAGATTCAAGATAAAAGTTCATATTGATATAAAAATAATAATACTTCAAGCATACTAATCGAAGTAATCATGTCTTCTCAAAATAGCATGGCAAATGAAAGTTCATCCCTACAAAATCATATAGTTAGGCTATGCTTCATTTTCGTCACACAAAGATGTTCCCATCTTCTATACCCCCGATGACAAGCCAAGCAATTGTTTCATACTTTTTAACGCGCTTCAGCTTTTTCAACCCTCACGCAATACATGAGCGCAAGCCATGGATATAGCACTATAGGTGGAATAGAATATAATGATGGAGGTTATGTGGAGAAGACAAAAAAGGAGAAAGTCTCACATCGACGCGGCTAATCAACGGGCTATGGAGATGCCCATCAATTGATGTCAATGCGAGGAGTAGGGATTGCCATGCAACGGATGCACTAGAGCTATAAGTATATGAAAGCTCTACAAAAGAAAACTAGTGGGTGTGCATCCAACTTGCTTGCTCATGAAGACCTAGGGCATTTGAGGAAGCCCATCGAGGAATATACAAGCCAAGTTCTATAATGAAAATTCCCACTAGTATATGAAAGTGACAAAATGAGAGACTCTCTATCATGAAGATCTTAGTGCTACTTTGAAGCACAATATATGAGACTCACTACATGAAGAACAAGGTGCTACTTTGAAGCACAAGTGTGGTAAAAGGATAGTAGCATTGTCCCTCTCTCTTTTCTCTCATTTTTTGGGCCTTTTTTGGCCTTTCTTTTTTTTCGTCCGAGTCTCATCCCGACTTATGGGGAATCATAGTCTCCATCATCCTTTCCTCACTTGGGACAATGCTCTAATAATGATGATCATCACACTTTTATTTTTCTTACAACTCAACAAATACAACTCAAACTTAGAACAAAATATGACTCTATATGAATGCCTCCGTGTGTATCGGGATGGTGCAATGAATCAAGAGTGACATGTATGGAAAATAATGCATGGTGGCTTTGCCACAAATACGATGTCAACTACATGATCATGCAATGGCAATATGACAGAAGTAAAGTATGTCATGATGATGAAGAACGGAACGGTGGAAAGTTGCATGGCAATATATCTCGGAATGGCTATGGAAATGCCATAATAGGTAGGTATGGTGGCTGTTTTGAGGAAGATATAAGGAGGTTTATGTGTGAAAGAGCGTATCGTATCACGGGGTTTGGATGCACCGGCGAAGTTTGCACCAACTCTCAAGGTGAGAAAGGGCAATGCACGGTACCGAAGAGGCTAGCAATGGCGGAAAGGTAAAAGTGCGTATAATCCATGGACTCACATTAGTCATAAAGAACTCATATACTTATTGCAAAAGTTTATTAGCCCTCGAAGCAAAGTACTACCACGCATGCTCCTAGGGGGATAGATTGGTAGGAAAAGACCATCGCTCGTCCCCGACCGCCACTCATAAGGATGCACAAGCTAGGTACACTTCATGTTTCAAATTTGTTACACAACTTTACCCATATGTGCATGCTACGGGACTTGCAAACTTCAACACAAGTATTTCTCAAATTCACAATTATCAACTAGCACGACTTTGATATTATTACCTCCATATCTCAAAACAATTATCAAGCATTAAATTTATCTTAGTATTCAATTCACTCAAAAGAAAGTTTCACATATCTTGAACACTAAGTATATTAACATTAAGCAAATTACCATGCTATTAACGACTCTCAAAATAATATAAGTGAAGCATGAAAGATCAAGTTTCTTTAAAACAAATCCACCACCGTGCTCTAAAAGATATAAGTGAAGCACTAGAGCAAACAACAAGCTACTCCGAAAGATATAAGTGAAGATCAATGAGTAGCTAAATAATTATGTAACTATGCGAAGACTCTCCCATTTAGGAATTTCAGATCTTGATAATTTATTCAAACAGCAAGCAAAGCTAAAGAAAACTATATTGCAAGGATAGCACAACTCATGTGAAGAAGCAAAAAACTTAGGCTCAACCGATACTAACCGATAGTTGTTGAAGAAGAAAGGTGGGATGCCTACCGGGGCATCCCAAGCTTAGATGCTTGAGATTTCTTGAAATATTATCTTGGGGTGCCTTGGGCATCCCCAAGCTTGAACTTTTGTGTCTCCTTAATTCCTCTCATATCATGGTTTCTCTTTTTATCAAAAGCTTCATTCACAACAAACTCAACAAGAACTCGTGAGATAGGTTAGTATAAACCAATGCAAAACCTTATCATATTATACTGTAACAAATCACTTAAATTATTATTCAACATTGAATACTAAATGCCTCTTCATATTTAATACTCCTATCATCAAATAGAATCATTAAACAAGCAAACATATGCAAACAACGCAAACATAACAGCAATCTGTCAAAACAGTACAGTCTGTAAAGAATGCAAGAGTATCAATACTTCCCTGAATCTAAAAATTATGAACTAAAATTCCCACTGTAATAAATTTATCAGAGCTCAATATTCAAAAATATTCAACGTTATACCATGCTCTGACTTTTCTAGGTAATTTTTGCAACAGCGGTAAACTTTCTGTTTTCAAACAGCAACATGCAAACTAGCAAAATAAGCATGGCAAAGGCTATCCTTGACGTTTTTATTGAAACTAAAGAGGCAAAACATTATTCTAACTACATAAAGAAAATACTAACAAAATAAAATGACGCTCCAAGAAAAACACATATCATGTGGTGAATAAAAATATAGCTTCAAGTAAAGTTACCGATGAACGAAGACGAAAGAGGGGATGCCATCCGGGGCATCCCCAATCTTAGGCTCTTGGTTGTCCTTGAATATTACCTTGGGGTGCCTTGGGCATCCCCAAGCTTAGGCTCTTGCCACTCCTTATTCCATAGTCCATCGAAGCCTTACCCAAAACTTGAAAACTTCACAACACAAAACTTAACAGAAAACTCGTGAGCTCCGTTAGCGAAAGAAAACAAAACACAACTTCAATCTACTCTAATGAACTCATTCTTTATTTATATTTGTGTTAAACCTACTGTATTCCAACTTCTCTATGGTTTATAAACTATTTTACTAGCCATAGATTCATCAAAATACCCAAACAACACAATGAAAACAGAATCTGTCAAAAACAGAACAGTCTGTAGTAATCTGTAACTAAAGCAAACTTCTGAACTCCAAAATTCTAAAATAAATTGGTAGACCTGAGGAATTTGTCTATTAATCATCTGCAAAAATAATCAATCTAAAAGCACTCTCGAGTAAAAAATGGCAGCTATTCTCGTGAGCGCTAAAGTTTCTGTTTTTTACAGCATGATCATAAAGACTTCACCCAAGTCTTCCCAAAGGTTCTACTTGGCAAAAACACTAATTAAAACATAAAACCACATCTAAACAGAGGCTAGATGGATTATCTATTCCTAAACAGAACCAAAAAAGAAAGAAACTAAAATAAAATTGGGTTTCCTCCTAACAAGCGCTATCGTTTAACGCCCCTAGCTAGGCATGATGATTTCAATGATGCTCACATAAAAGATAAGAATTGAAACATAAAGAGAGCATCATGAAGAATATGAATAGCACATTTAAGTCTAACCCACTTCCTATGCATAGGGAATTTGTGAGCAAACAACTTATGGGAACAAGAATCAACTTGCATAGGAAGGCAAAACAAGCATAACTTCAAGATTTTAAGCACATAGAGAGGAAACTTGACATTATTGCTATTCCTACAAGCATATGTTCCTCCCTCATAATAATTTTCAGTAGCATCATGAATGAATTCAAAAATACAACCAGCACCTAAAGCATTCTTTTCATGATGTACTTGCATATAAATTTTATTACTCTCCACATAAGCAAAATTCTTCTCATTCGGAATAGTAGTGGGAGCAAACTCAACAAAATAACTATCATATGATTGAGAATTAAGATCAAGATGACAAGTTTCATGGTTATCATTATTCTTTAAAGCATACGTGTCATCACAATAATCATCATAGATAGGAGGCATGCTTTCATCATAGTAAATTTGCTCATCCAAGCTTGGGGGACAAAAAATATCATCTTCATCAAACATAGCTTCCCCAAGCTTGTGGCTTTGCATATCATTAGCATCATGGATATTCAAGGAATTCATACTAAAAACATTGCAATCATGCTCATCATTCACATATTTAGTGCCAAACATTTTATAGATTTCTTCTTCTAGCACTTGAGCACAATTTTCCTTTCCATCATACTCACGAAAGATATTAAAAAGATGAAGTGTATGAGACAAACTCAATTCCATTTTTTAGTTTTATTTTATAATACTAACTAGTGATAAAACAAGAAACAAAAAGATTTGATTGCAATATCTAAAGATATACCTTCACTTACCTAGCCTCCCCGGCAACGGCGCCAGAAAAGAGCTTGATGTCTACTACACAACCTTCTTCTTGTAGACGTTGTTGGGCTTGCAAGTGCACAGGTTTGTAGGACAGTAGCAAATTTCCCTCAAGTGGATGACCTAAGGTTTATCAATCCGTAGGAGGCGTGAGGATGAAGATGGTCTCTCTCAAGCAACCCTGCAACCAAATAACAAAGAGTCTCTTGTGTCCCCAACACACCCAATACAATGGTAGATTGTATAGGTGCACTAGTTCGGCGAAGAGATGGTGATACAAGTGCAATATGGATAGAAGATATAGGTTTTTGTAAACTGAAAATATAAAAACAGCAAGGTAACAAGTGGTAAAAGTGAGCGTAAACGGTATTGCAATGATAGGAAACAAGGCCTAGGGTTCATACTTTCGCTACTGCAAGTTCTCTCAACAATAATAACATAGATAGAACATATGACAAGCCCTCAACATGCAACAAAGAGTCACTCCAAAGCCACTAATAGCGGAGAACAAACGTAGAGATTATGGTCGGTACGAAACCACCACAAAGTTATTCTTTCAAATCAATCCGTTGGGCTATTCCTATAAGTGTCACAAACAACCCTGGAGTTTTTACTAGAATAACACCTTAAGATACAAATCAACCAAAACCCTAATGTCACCTAGATACTCCATTGTCACCTCAAGTATCCGTGGGCATGATTATACGATATGCATCACACAATCTCAGATTTATCCAACCAACATAAAAGTACTTCAAAGAGCACCCCAAAGTTTCTACCGGAGAATCAAGAACGTGTGCCAACCCCTATGCATAGGTTCCCAATGTCACGAAACCCGCAAGTTGATCACCAAGACATACATCAAGTGTTCTCATAAAGACTCAATCCGATAAGATTACTTCAAAAGGGGAAACTCAATTCATCACAAAGGAGTAGAGGGGGAGAAACATCATAAGATCCAACTACAATAGCAAAGCTCGGGATACATCAAGATCGTGCCATAGAGGAACACGAGAGAGAACACGAGAGAGAGAGAGATCAAACACATAGCTACTGGTACATACCCTCAGCCCCGAGGGTGAACTACTCCCTCCTCGTCATGGAGAGAGCCGGGATGATGAAGATGGCCACCGGAGATGGATCCCCCCTCCGGCAGGGTACCGGAAAGGGGTCCCGATTGGTTTTTGGTGGTTCTGGAGGCTTGCGGCGGCGAAACTCCCGATCTATCTTCTGTTCTGGAAGTTTTAGGGTACGACGGTATATATGGGTGAAAGGAGAACGTCGGTGGAGCTACGGGGGCCCCACGAGGCAGGGGGCGCGCCCAGGGGGGAGGGCGCGCCCTCCACCCTCGTGACCGCCTCGTGGCTCTTCTGACGTGGGGTCCAAGTCCATCAGGTGGGTTTCCTTCCAAAAATAACTTCTCTAGTTGATTTCGTTCCGTTTTGACTCCGTCTGATATTCCTTTTCCCGAAATATCAAATAGGCATAAAACAACAAATCTGGCTGGGCCTCCGCTTAATAGGTTAGTCCCAAAATAATATAAAAGTGGATAATAAAGCCCAATATTGCCTAAAACAGTAGATAAAGTAGCATGGAGCAATCAAAATTATAGATACGTTGGAGACGATCAAGCATCCCTAAGCTTAATTCCTACTCGTCCTCGAGTAGGTAAATGATAAAAAAGATAATTTTTTATGCGGAGTGATACTTTGGCATAATTTCAATGTAAATCTTCTTAATCATGGCATGAATATTCAGATCCAAAAGATTCAAGATAAAAGTTCATATTGATATAAAAATAATAATACTTCAAGCATACTAATCGAAGTAATCATGTCTTCTCAAAATAGCATGGCAAATGAAAGTTCATCCCTACAAAATCATATAGTTAGGCTATGCTTCATTTTCGTCACACAAAGATGTTCCCATCTTCTATACCCCCGATGACAAGCCAAGCAATTGTTTCATACTTTTAACGCGCTTCAGCTTTTTCAACCCTCACGCAATACATGAGCGCAAGCCATGGATATAGCACTATAGGTGGAATAGAATATAATGATGGAGGTTATGTGGAGAAGACAAAAAAGGAGAAAGTCTCACATCGACGCGGCTAATCAACGGGCTATGGAGATGCCCATCAATTGATGTCAATGCGAGGAGTAGGGATTGCCATGCAACGGATGCACTAGAGCTATAAGTATATGAAAGCTCTACAAAAGAAAACTAGTGGGTGTGCATCCAACTTGCTTGCTCATGAAGACCTAGGGCATTTGAGGAAGCCCATCGTAGGAATATACAAGCCAAGTTCTATAATGAAAAATTCCCACTAGTATATGAAAGTGACAAAATGAGAGACTCTCTATCATGAAGATCTTAGTGCTACTTTGAAGCACAATATATGAGACTCACTACATGAAGAACAAGGTGCTACTTTGAAGCACAAGTGTGGTAAAAGGATAGTAGCATTGTCCCTTCTCTCTTTTTCTCTCATTTTTTTTGGGCCTTTTTTTGGCCTTTCTCTTTTTTTTCGTCCGGAGTCTCATCCCGACTTATGGGGGAATCATAGTCTCCATCATCCTTTCCTCACTTGGGACAATGCTCTAATAATGATGATCATCACACTTTTATTTTTCTTACAACTCAACAAATACAACTCGAAACTTAGAACAAAATATGACTCTATATGAATGCCTCCGGCGGTGTACCGGGATGGTGCAATGAATCAAGAGTGACATGTATGGAAAATAATGCATGGTGGCTTTGCCACAAATACGATGTCAACTACATGATCATGCAATGGCAATATGACAGAAGTAAAGTATGTCATGATGATGAAGAACGGAACGGTGGAAAGTTGCATGGCAATATATCTCGGAATGGCTATGGAAATGCCATAATAGGTAGGTATGGTGGCTGTTTTGAGGAAGATATAAGGAGGTTTATGTGTGAAAGAGCGTATCGTATCACGGGTTTGATGCACCGCCAAGTTTGCACCAACTCTCAAGGTGAGAAAGGGCAATGCACTGCATCAAGAGGCTAGCAATGGCGGAAAGGTAAAAGTGCGTATAATCCATGGACTCACATTAGTCATAAAGAACTCATATACTTATTGCAAAAGTTTATTAGCCCTCGAAGCAAAGTACTACCACGCATGCTCCTAGGGGGATAGATTGGTAGGAAAAGACCATCGCTCGTCCCCGACCGCCACTCATAAGGATGCACAAGCTAGGTACACTTCATGTTTCAAATTTGTTACACAACTTTACCCATATGTGCATGCTACGGGACTTGCAAACTTCAACACAAGTATTTCTCAAATTCACAATTATCAACTAGCACGACTTTGATATTATTACCTCCATATCTCAAAACAATTATCAAGCATTAAATTTATCTTAGTATTCAATTCACTCAAAAGAAAGTTTCACATATCTTGAACACTAAGTATATTAACATTAAGCAAATTACCATGCTATTAACGACTCTCAAAATAATATAAGTGAAGCATGAAAGATCAAGTTTCTTTAAAACAAATCCACCACCGTGCTCTAAAAGATATAAGTGAAGCACTAGAGCAAACAACAAGCTACTCCGAAAGATATAAGTGAAGATCAATGAGTAGCTAAATAATTATGTAACTATGCGAAGACTCTCCCATTTAGGAATTTCAGATCTTGATAATTTATTCAAACAGCAAGCAAAGCTAAAGAAAACTATATTGCAAGGATAGCACAACTCATGTGAAGAAGCAAAAAACTTAGGCTCAACCGATACTAACCGATAGTTGTTGAAGAAGAAAGGTGGATGCCTCACTGGGCATCCCAAGCTTAGATGCTTGAGATTTCTTGAAATATTATCTTGGGGTGCCTTGGGCATCCCCAAGCTTGAACTTTTGTGTCTCCTTAATTCCTCTCATATCATGGTTTCTCTTTTTATCAAAAGCTTCATTCACAACAAACTCAACAAGAACTCGTGAGATAGGTTAGTATAAACCAATGCAAAACCTTATCATATTATACTGTAACAAATCACTTAAATTATTATTCAACATTGAATACTAAATGCCTCTTCATATTTAATACTCCTATCATCAAATAGAATCATTAAACAAGCAAACATATGCAAACAACGCAAACATAACAGCAATCTGTCAAAACAGTACAGTCTGTAAAGAATGCAAGAGTATCAATACTTCCCTGAATCTAAAAATTATGAACTAAAATTCCCACTGTAATAAATTTATCAGAGCTCAATATTCAAAAATATTCAACGTTATACCATGCTCTGACTTTTCTAGGTAATTTTGCAACAGCGTAAACTTTCTGTTTTCAAACAGCAACATGCAAACTAGCAAAATAAGCATGGCAAAGGCTATCCTTGACGTTTTTATTGAAACTAAAGAGGCAAAACATTATTCTAACTACATAAAGAAAATACTAACAAAATAAAATGACGCTCCAAGAAAAACACATATCATGTGGTGAATAAAAATATAGCTTCAAGTAAAGTTACCGATGAACGAAGACGAAAGAGGGGATGCCATCCGGGGCATCCCCAATCTTAGGCTCTTGGTTGTCCTTGAATATTACCTTGGGGTGCCTTGGGCATCCCCAAGCTTAGGCTCTTGCCACTCCTTATTCCATAGTCCATCGAAGCCTTACCCAAAACTTGAAAACTTCACAACACAAAACTTAACAGAAAACTCGTGAGCTCCGTTAGCGAAAGAAAACAAAACACA
This sequence comes from Aegilops longissima, assembly GCA_021605205.1. Lineage (NCBI taxonomy): Eukaryota > Viridiplantae > Streptophyta > Magnoliopsida > Poales > Poaceae > Aegilops > Aegilops longissima. The sequence continues at coordinate 335,805,316 of CM038676.1, forward strand.
ACTTCAATCTACTCTAATGAACTCATTATTTATTTATATTTGTGTTAAACCTACTGTATTCCAACTTCTCTATGGTTTATAAACTATTTTACTAGCCATAGATTCATCAAAATACCCAAACAACACAATGAAAACAGAATCTGTCAAAAACAGAACAGTCTGTAGTAATCTGTAACTAAAGCAAACTTCTGGAACTCCAAAAATTCTAAAATAAATTGGTAGACCTGAGGAATTTGTCTATTAATCATCTGCAAAAATAATCAATCTAAAAGCACTCTCGAGTAAAAAATGGCAGCTATTCTCGTGAGCGCTAAAGTTTCTGTTTTTTACAGCATGATCATAAAGACTTCACCCAAGTCTTCCCAAAGGTTCTACTTGGCAAAAACACTAATTAAAACATAAAACCACATCTAAACAGAGGCTAGATGGATTATCTATTCCTAAACAGAACCAAAAAAGAAAGAAACTAAAATAAAATTGGGTTTCCTCCTAACAAGCGCTATCGTTTAACGCCCCTAGCTAGGCATGATGATTTCAATGATGCTCACATAAAAGATAAGAATTGAAACATAAAGAGAGCATCATGAAGAATATGAATAGCACATTTAAGTCTAACCCACTTCCTATGCATAGGGAATTTGTGAGCAAACAACTTATGGGAACAAGAATCAACTTGCATAGGAAGGCAAAACAAGCATAACTTCAAGATTTTAAGCACATAGAGAGGAAACTTGACATTATTGCTATTCCTACAAGCATATGTTCCTCCCTCATAATAATTTTCAGTAGCATCATGAATGAATTCAAAAATATAACCAGCACCTAAAGCATTCTTTTCATGATGTACTTGCATATAAATTTTATTACTCTCCACATAAGCAAAATTCTTCTCATTCGGAATAGTAGTGGGAGCAAACTCAACAAAATAACTATCATATGATTGAGAATTAAGATCAAGATGACAAGTTTCATGGTTATCATTATTCTTTAAAGCATACGTGTCATCACAATAATCATCATAGATAGGAGGCATGCTTTCATCATAGTAAATTTGCTCATCCAAGCTTGGGGGACAAAAAATATCATCTTCATCAAACATAGCTTCCCCAAGCTTGTGGCTTTGCATATCATTAGCATCATGGATATTCAAGGAATTCATACTAAAAACATTGCAGTCATGCTCATCATTCACATATTTAGTGCCAAACATTTTATAGATTTCTTCTTCTAGCACTTGAGCACAATTTTCCTTTCCATCATACTCACGAAAGATATTAAAAAGATGAAGTGTATGAGACAAACTCAATTCCATTTTTTTAGTTTTATTTTATAATACTAACTAGTGATAAAACAAGAAACAAAAAGATTTGATTGCAATATCTAAAGATATACCTTCACTTACCTAGCCTCCCCGGCAACGGCGCCAGAAAAGAGCTTGATGTCTACTACACAACCTTCTTCTTGTAGACGTTGTTGGGCTTGCAAGTGCACAGGTTTGTAGGACAGTAGCAAATTTCCCTCAAGTGGATGACCTAAGGTTTATCAATCCGTAGGAGGCGTGAGGATGAAGATGGTCTCTCTCAAGCAACCCTGCAACCAAATAACAAAGAGTCTCTTGTGTCCCCAACACACCCAATACAATGGTAAATTGTATAGGTGCACTAGTTCGGCGAAGAGATGGTGATACAAGTGCAATATGGATAGAAGATATAGGTTTTTGTAAACTGAAAATATAAAAACAGCAAGGTAACAAGTGGTAAAAGTGAGCGTAAACGGTATTGCAATGATAGGAAACAAGGCCTAGGGTTCATACTTTCGCTACTGCAAGTTCTCTCAACAATAATAACATAGATAGAACATATGACAAGCCCTCAACATGCAACAAAGAGTCACTCCAAAGCCACTAATAGCGGAGAACAAACGTAGAGATTATGGTCGGGTACGAAACCACCACAAAGTTATTCTTTCAAATCAATCCGTTGGGCTATTCCTATAAGTGTCACAAACAACCCTGGAGTTTTTACTAGAATAACACCTTAAGATACAAATCAACCAAAACCCTAATGTCACCTAGATACTCCATTGTCACCTCAAGTATCCGTGGGCATGATTATACGATATGCATCACACAATCTCAGATTTATCCAACCAACATAAAAGTACTTCAAAGAGCACCCCAAAGTTTCTACCGGAGAATCAAGAACGTGTGCCAACCCCTATGCATAGGTTCCCAATGTCACGAAACCCGCAAGTTGATCACCAAGACATACATCAAGTGTTCTCATAAAGACTCAATCCGATAAGATTACTTCAAAAGGGGAAACTCAATTCATCACAAAGGAGTAGAGGGGGAGAAACATCATAAGATCCAACTACAATAGCAAAGCTCGGGATACATCAAGATCGTGCCATAGAGGAACACAAGAGAGAACACGAGAGAGAGAGATCAAACACATAGCTACTGGTACATACCCTCAGCCCCGAGGGTGAACTACTCCCTCCTCGTCATGGAGAGAGCCGGGATGATGAAGATGGCCACCGGAGATGGATCCCCCCTCCGGCAGGGTACCGGAAAGGGGTCCCGATTGGTTTTGGTGGTTCGGAGGCTTGCGGCGCGAAACTCCGATCTATCTTCTGTTCGGAAGTTTTAGGGTACGACGGTATATATGGGTGAAAGGAGAACGTCAGTGGAGCTACGGGGGCCCCACGAGGCAGGGGGGTGCGCCCAGGGGGGAGGGCGCGCCCTCCACCCTCGTGACCGCCTCGTGGCTCTTCTGACGTGGGGTCCAAGTCCATCAGGTGGGTTTCCTTCCAAAAATAACTTCTCCAGTTGATTTCGTTCCGTTTTGACTCCGTCTGATATTCCTTTTCCTCGAAATACTGAAATAGGCATAAAAAACCAAATCTGGGTTGGGCCTCCGGTTAATAGGTTAGTCCCAAAAATAATATAAAAGTGGATAATAAAGCCCAATATTGCCTAAAACAGTAGATAAAGTAGCATGGAGCAATCAAAAATTATAGATACGTTGGAGACGTATCAAGGGCCTTCTGGGATTCGGCCTTGGCAGACTTGGCAGTTTCGATGGCCGCCGCGAGCTCGGACGCTTGTGTCTTCGAGTCAAGCTCCAAACTCTCATGTTTTTTCATGAGAGCCTGAAGCTCTTGCCGCGCCTCGCCGACCTGCGCCTCAAATTTCTCCCGCTCAACTAGCTCCGAGGTCGCTCTCTTCTCGGCCTCGGACAGCGCCTGCTTGAGGGTCGCCACCTCAGTTGTGGCCCCTGCAATAAGCAGCACAATCCGGTCATTTTTGCAATTGCATCTTTTTATATATTTTTCTATAAGGTATCTCTTACCTTCTTTCTCCTCGAGCTGCCACTTGGCAAGGCCGAGCTCTTGCTCGGACCGCTCGAGACCCTGCTTCAGGGTGCCTACCTTCGCAGTCAGTGCGGCGGTCGCAAGCCGCGAAGCCTGCACACGCATATTGACTCTTTTTTGTTAGACTCCTGCGAATTTTATTGGATCCTCTATTCGGCTTTTCTTTCCGAACGCCAAACAGAGCATCAGGGGCTACTGTCTATGCGGTAATATTTTTACATATTTGTACTTACCTCGAAGCCTGTTAGAAGGCTAGCACAAGCTTCAGTCAGTCCGCTCTTGGCGGACTGAACCGTCTGGAGCACCGTACTCATGATAGTACGGTGATCCTCGTCGATGGAGGCGCCGTTAAGCACCTCCAGCAAATCGTCCGACGCCTCCGGTTGGACGGGGGCCGCCGGCTTAGTAGGCTTGCTCCTCTTAGAAGGAGGTCGCCTGCCGCAGCCCGGAACCGTTGAGGATTCCGGCGCGGTGTCCGGCGCGAAGCTGGACTTGGAGCCCTCGGGGGTCTTGTCTCATTTACTCTCGGAGTCCGGGAGGCCGCTTCGTGGCTCCTCCAGGACCACCTCCACTTGGCCCAGAGCTTGTCGCGACGCCACTTCGGCGTCGTCCTCGGTGCGGGGGGAGGCAGCAGGCGGAACTTTATTCACGTCTGATGAATCCAGGGAGCCGCTCGACGACTCGTCGAGCCCGGCCTTGGGCGGGCTGCATAATTACATTCGGCATAAGGAAAAGCTGTGCAACAAGGGAATGCTATGAGTTACTCTGGTATCCGAATACTTACGATCCCGCCGGGCGCCTGGCCCTTTGTGGCCACTCCTCTTCGCCCTCGTCGGTGTCGGTGGAGTAGTCCGGAGGAAGGGTCTTCCCCTTCTTGGACCCTTCGGCCTCCCCTGTTGGAGCGGCCTTCCTCTTCTTTCCTCCCCCCACTGGAGGGGGAGAGGTTTCTTCTTCCTCCTCCTCGTCTTCACGGGAGGAGGGCGTCTCGGAGTCATCGGACGATGAGTCCGACACCACCGTATGCCGGGAACTCTTGCGAGTCCCCGTGGCCTTCTTCTTGGCCTTCTTCTCCGGCACCACATAAGGTGCCGGAGCCAGCAGCTTCGATAAACGAGCATCTGATGGGTCTTCGGGCAAAGGAGCCGGACAATTGACGTGTCCGGACTTCGCCTGCCACTCCTGTCAAAGGTAAGGGAGTTTAGATCCCGCATAGAGTCAAACTATGAGAAACAAATGTCCTGTAAAAGGTAAAGATAACTCACCGCACTAGCTGGACGGTGCGTGCTGAATCCGCGATCCTCGGATGCGGATGCGGGAGCCTTGGCGCCCTTGAATAGCACCTTCCAGGCATCTTCGTACGTCGTGTCGAAGAGCCTATTCAAGGTTTGGTGCTGCGTCAGATCGAACTCCCACAGAGTGAAGGCCCGTTGTTGACACGGGAGGATCCGGCGGACGAGCATAACCTGGACTATATTGACAAGCTTGATTTGCTTGTTCACCAGGGATTGGATGCATGTTTGCAGTCTGGTCACCTCTCCCTCGTTGCCCCATGACAGGCCCGTCTCTTTCCAGGACGTGAGCCGCATAGGGGATCCGGACCAGAACTCGGGGGCTGCGATCCAATCAGGGTCGGGCGCGGCTCGGTGACGTAAAACCACCCCGATTTCCACCCCTTCAGGGTCTCCACAAAGGAGCCCTCGAGACAAAGGACGTTGGCCATCTTGCCCGCCATGGCGCCTCCGCACTCCGCCTGGCTGCCGCGCACCACCTTCGGCTTGACGTTGAAAGTCTTGAGCCAAAGGCCGAAATGAGGGCGGATGCGGAGGAAGGCCTCGCACACGACGATAACCGCCGATATGTTGAGGACGAAGTTTGGGGCCAGATCATGGAAATCCAGCCCGTAGTAGAACATGATCCCCCGGACGAACGGGTGAAGAGGGAAACCCAGTCCGCGGAGGAAGTGGGGAAGGAATACGACCCTCTCATGGGGCCTTGGGGTGGGGAGGAGCTGCCCCTTCTCAGGAAGCCGGTGCGCGATGTTGTTGGACAAGTATCCGGCCTTCCTTATCTTTTTGATATGACCCTCCGTGACGGAGGAGACCATCCACTTGCCTCCCGCTCCGGACATGGCTGGAGAAGGTTGAGGTGGGGAGTGCGGACTTGGGCGCTGGAGCACGGGTGCGCAGGAGATGGATAGGCAGAGGAGGAAGAAGGCGTAGGTAAAAAGGTGGATCCTTATCCCCTTATATGGGCGGATGCGGCTATGCGTCCCCACCAGCCTGGTAAAACTCGCTTATCTCCCAAGCACCGTGATAAATGGCGCGGTTGGGTTACCCACGTCCGTATTAATGAGAAACCCGTAAATTGGGGACACGATCTCTGCTTTGACAAGACGTGCCAAGGAAACCGCCTCGCAAAATGCGCTGAGGTGGGGAAGTAAAAACGATTCGAACAAAGGCTTGGCCGTAGTGTGATGTCACGCTACGGAATACGTCAGTAGATTAGATTTATGTTAATATTATTCTCTCTATGGCAATATGTGGAAACTTATTTTGCAGAGCCGGACACTCCCCTTAGTGTTTACAAACTTTTATGAAGAACTTGGAGGAGGAACCCGCCTTGCAATGCCGAAGACAATCTGTGAGCTGGACTCGTCGTCATTGACGCCTGGTTCAGGGGCTACTGAGGGAGTCCTAGATTAGGGGGTGTCCGGGTAGCCGGACTATACCTTCAGCCGGACTCCTGGACTATGAAGATACAAGATTGAAGACTTCGTCCCGTGTCCGGATGGGACTTTCCTTGGCATGGAAGGCAAGCTTGGCGGTGCGGATATTCAGATCTCCTACCATTGTAACCGACTTAGTGTAACCCTAACCCTCTCCGGTGTCTATATAAATCGGAGGGTTTTAGTCTGTAGGCCAACCCAACATACAACAATCATACCATAGGCTAGCTTCTAGGGTTTAGCCTCCTTGATCTCGTGGTAGATCTACTCTTGTACTATCCACATCATTAATATTAATCAAGTAGGACGTAGGGTTTTACCTCCATCAAGAGGGCCTGAACCTGGGTAAAACATTGTGTCCCTTGTCTCCTGTTACCATCCGCCTAGACGCACAGTTCGGGACCCCCTACCCGAGATCCGCCGGTTTTGACACCGACACCTACCTTTACCATTTTTCTTAGTTTGATCCTATTAGTAGTATCTTGATCTAGTAGAATAAAGTTTATGGCTAGTTTTGAGTTTTGCTTTATGATCTCTCTATGTAATCGAGTCCGTGAGCTATATATATAATAAATATTAGTGTTGAGTCAAGGGCTTGATTATTTTGCCATGATCTGGGGTGAATAAAAGAAAAGAAGAAAAAGAATAAAAAGAAACAAAGAGTTCATATTGATCTTATTAAGAGTAATGACTTCACATAGAAAGAGTATGATGATTAAAAGTTGTTGGGAGTTGGCAGACATAGCTTTGTTCATCGTTGCAATTAATAGGAAGTAATAAGGAAAGAGAGGTTTCACATATAGATATATTATCATTGACATCTTTTATGATTGGGAGCACTCATTAAAATATGACATGCTAAAGAGTTGATGTTGGACAAGGAAGACAACATAATGAGTTATGTTTTCTTATATCTGAGATAAAGTATGTTGTCATGGATCCTCTAACATGTTGAGCATGCCTTTCCCCCTCATGCTAGCCAAATTCTCAGCACCAAGTACAGATACTACTTGTGCTTCCAAATACCCTTAAACCAGTTTTGCCATGAGAGTCCACCATATCTACCTATGGATTGAGTAAGATCCTTCAAGTAAGTTGTCATCAGTGCAAGGCAATAAAAATTGCTCTAAATATGTATGATTGATTGGTGTGGGAGAAATAAGCTTTATACGATCTTGTGATGTGGAAGTAATAAAAGCGACGAACTGCATAATAAAGGTTCATATCACAAGGGGCAATATAAAGTGACGTTCTTTCACATTGAGATTTTGTGCATCCAACCATAAAAGTGCATGGCAACCTCTGCTTGCCTCTGCGAAGGGCCTATCCTTTATTATTATCTTCTACCTTATGCAAGTGTCACGGTGATCTTCGCCTTTCCTTTTTCATTTTATCCTTTGGCAAGCCCAGCATGTTGGAAAGAACATGATATATATATCTAATTGGATGTAGGGCAGCATGAATTATTATTGTTGACATTACCCTTGAGGTAAAAGGTTGTGGGGCAAAACTATAAGCCCCTATCTTTCTCTGTGTCCGATTAAAACTCTGTAACCACAAGTATCGCGTGAGTGTTAGCAATTATGAAGGACTAGATGATAGTTGAGTATGTGGACTTGCTTCTAAGCTCTGACATAGACTCTTTCCGATGTTATGATAAATTACAATTGCTTCAATGACTGAGATTATAGTTTACTGGTGCTCAATAAGGTTTCTGATTCATACTTTTGCATTGTGAATAGATCATCACTTGAACATAAGTAATCATATGACAAAATCTATATATGTTGCTGTTATGAGAATAATCATGATGCCTTCATGTCCGTATTTTATTTTTATCGACGCCTCTACCTCTAAACATGAGGACATATTTATTATTATCGGCTTTTCGCTTGAGGACAAGCGAGGTCTAAGCTTGGGGGAGTTGATACGTCCATTTTGCATCATGCTTTTATATCAATATTTATTGCATTATGGGTTGTTATTTCATGTTATGTCACAATACTTATGGCTATTCTCTCTTATTTTACAAGGTTTACATAAGGAGGGAGAATGCCGGCAGCTGGAATTCTGGGCTGGAAACGGAGCAAATATTAGAGACCTATTCTGTGCAACTCCAAAAGTACTGAAACTCCACGGAACATCTTAAAATAAATAAAGAAAAATCCTCGCCAAAGATGAAGGCCAGGGGGCCCACACCCTGTTCACGAGGGTGGGGGCGCGCCCTCCCCCTTAGGGCGCGCCCCCTACCTCGTGGGCCCCCTGGTGGCTCTCTGGCGCCCATCTTCTCCTATATGAAGTCTTTCGATGAGAAAAAAAGGAAGGAACCTTTCGGGATGAGACTCCACCGCCATGAGGCGGAACCTTGGCCGAACCAATCTAGAGCTCCGGCAGAGCTGTTCTGCCGGGGACACTTCCCTCCGGGAAGGGGAAATCATCACCATCGTCATCACCAACGCTCCTCTCATCGGGAGAGGGCAATCTCCATCAACATCTTCACCAGCACCATCTCATCTCCAAACCCTAGTTCATCTCTTGTATCCAATTCTTGTCTCCAAGTCCGGGATTGGTGCTAGTAGGTTGCTAGTAGTGTTGATTACTCCTTGTAGTTGCTGCTAGTTGGTTTATTTGGTGGAAGATCATATGTTCAGATCCTATATGCATATTATTACCCCTCTGATTATGAACATGAATATGCTTTGTGAGTAGTTACGTTTGTTCCTGAGGACAAGGGAGAAGTCTTGCTATTAGTAGTCATGTGAATTTGGTATTCGTTTGATATTTTGATGAGATGTATGTTGTCTAGCCTCTAGTGGTGTTATGTGAACGTCGACTACATAACACTTCACAATTATTTGGGCCTAGAGGAAGGCATTGGGCAGTAATAAGTAGATGATGGGTTGCTAGACTGACAGAATCTTAAACCCTAGTTTATGCGTTGCTTCGTAAGGGGCTGATTTGGATCCACATGTTTCATGCTATGGTTAGGTTTACCTTAATACTTTTGTTGTAGTTGCGGATGCTTGAAATAGAGGTTAATCATAAGTGGGATGCTTGTTAAAGTAAGAACGACACCCAAGCACTGGTCCACCCACATATCAAATTATCAAAGTACCGAACGCGAATCATATGAACGTGATGAAAACTAGCTTGACGATATTCCCATGTGTCCTCGGGAGCGCTTTTCCGTATAAGAGTTTGTTCCGGCTTGTCCTTTGCTACAAAAAGGATTGGGCCACCTTGCTGCACCTTATTTACTTTTGTTACTTGTTGCTCGTTACAATTTACCTTATCACAAAACTATCTGTTACCACTTATTTCAGTACTTGCAGAGAATACCTTGCTGAAAACCGCTTATCATTTCCTTCTGCTCCTCGTTGGGTTCGACACTCTTACTTATCTAAAGGACTACGATAGATCCCCTATACTTGTGGTTCATCAGGCGGCGCTACGATTGTTCCTCGCGGCGCTGCTGGGCACGCTGATCGGCTCGTCGATCCTCCTGCTGATACTCATCAAGAATGATCGAGCTCGAGGCAACGTGCGACCATATGAGGTGGCTCGAGATGCGGAAGAAGATGGTGCGGTGGGTGGTCCTCTGCCACGCTTGATCCTCAGTCTCTTTGCACCAACGGAGTAATCGTGTGCTGCGGTGGAGCGGGGTGGCGACTTGCCTGAGCCACGCAAGGCAGTGATATTGGGGGCGTTGGGTCCAGGTGTAGGTGAGGTGGCTTTGCCAGCTCAGGAATCAAACTGTGGCACGGGAAAAATTTCGCGGATAGCTCCACGAAAAAGTAGGCGTCGAGGTAGAATCGGAGTTGAAATCGGTATTGTGGGAGTTGTACTGGATCGAGTGAAATAAAGTTGGCAGTGTTCCTTCGGAAATGAAATCGGGAAAAATAATTAGAGACGAGGAACTGCCAGACGGAAATGCCTCTGCGAGGCTCTGGGTCTGAAAATCCGGCACACGGGGTATGCACAGATAGAGATAGGTGAGTGACTTTGCATTCCCCCGAGTACTGCCCAAATGTACTCGTGGGGAAACCAGGTATGCGTGCAGTATGTAGTACAATCTAAGCTAACATGCAGACAGATGGAACAAATATGCAAAGGAAAAACACATCAGACAAATCATACTAAGGTGTTTTAATGCTAGCGAGTATATGTACTCATAGTATACATATACCTACACCAGCGCGCATTTTATTATAGACTCGGGACAAGTCAATGTTGTTTAGTATATGTGTTATACTGATTAAAATCTTGTTAGAAACACATTGCCAACCATGTCAAACATTTCTGCTTGACAGGGAGACAACCAAAATCAAAACCAAAAAGCAAGAAAGCATACATAAAACACAACATACGGGTCACAAACAGTACAAGCATACAACAAGGCACGAAGGCGATACGCGCTAAAAGAAACAACTCACTCCGGGATACATAGTTCTATTCTCATATCGAGGATGAACAAATAGACCGACCTACTCGCAGAATCACCTGACTGCATGACTGAGGTCACCCAGAGGACTGGTCTTGCTGGGGCTCTCCTGGAAGATGAAGACTGAGCCAATCTTCACCTTCATCATTGGACACTTCTATAGGTTGGGGCTCAACTACTAGGGCTGCAGCTAGAACTGTTCCAAACAAATGTTGATGGTGAAGACGGTAAATAGCCTTGTTGAAGGAGTCAAGGTTGATGATGTCTGGCTTTAGCCACAACATAGCCTGAGAGGGTAGCACTGGGTTGGATGGCAATGGGGTGATTGTCTTGCGATGCAACTTGATGAGCCTCACGATATGCTTCCGTGAAAACCCAAGTAGCACCGTGGTCCAAGGCTCTAAACTCGGCAATCATCTTAGCAATCATCATCCCCTGGGTAGTGATAAATTGCACCAGGCGAGCGATTGCGGGGTCATCTTCCTGGATAGTGATGGTATGCTTACTTCCTAATTCTGCCACAATAGGGAAAATGCAGATCTCCTTCATCTCTGCCACTTGCGGAAACTGGGATCAGAGGTGTAGGATAGCCTCTACAGCAGCGGCCTGAATGGACAACTCAGTAGTGGGCATGGGCCGACCCTGAAAAATCAAGGGCTGACCATCTTCTGCGGGACCTGGGCAGATATGCACTCTTGCATCGTATCAGTGAAGCTGAGGAATGGGTTCCGATTGGAACACCAGGTAATCAGGGCTAGCATTACAGCCAAGGGTCTTGGTGAGCATATCAGTAAGCAAGGGCGGAAAGCCAGCATGATTGAATGCGAAGGTTCGGGTCTAAAATTTGGGTGCTTTGAAAGAGCTAGTCATGGCTTGGGAGTTACTAGCTAGGCTTCTCTGCAGGGACATGGCTGACGGATTGGGAGCGATGCGGCTAGCAGAAAGGGGGCTTTATGGGCAGCTATGCGAGACACACCCGCATGGCGTGGCCCATTTCCCTTAATGGCGAAGGGTACACTGTGTGGCCGACCAGAAAGGATAGGGTTGCTATTCGATCCATGGAAAACTAGGCGGGGACAGCAGGGTAGGGATGTGTCATTCCTGGCTGCACCACCTATTGCTCAACAGTGGTCATGCCGGTGGCAGGGATGGGTCAGATCCCTTCGGGTAATTACAGGTTGATGACATCGGTGATCTAATGCTAGGATAACCTATGCCAGCCTGGCTGCTCTGATACCATCTCCTGTGGCACCCCGATCCGCATGGAGCAGGGGGCCTTCGCACGTTAGCCTGTGATAATACCGACGCGCTTTACAGCAATACATGATACAGCATTCCAGGTACAAGAATATTCATCAAATACATGTATGGAGGATTACATCATTGATGAATACAATCATCTGGCATAGCTCTAAGGTTATCTAAATGGCGGTGGAAGTCTTGGTTTGGCAGCACATCAACTCTGCTGGGCTCCTCAACTCACATGACTGGAAAGGTTATGGCCTAGCGTAATGAATCTCCTCCTGCAATCTGGCCACGTGCAAGGCCAGGTGAGTACTTTGAATGTACTAGCAAGACAACCAAATACATAGCATCCAAACAAGCAGGTGACAAAGAAAGAACCAAGCACATGCAACAATCCACCTCATAACAAAAACTAAGCATGGCATGATATCAACAAGCACCTTTCCGCAACGACATTTGGAACCGTCGCCAAGTGAGTGTGGGCGATAGGGGGGGTCCTTCCCACACGACCCAGAAATCATCGGGGATAGGGGGCCTTGGTGCATACAGTTGTCCCTATATAACCGTTTCCGATATCTCGAATATCCCAAACGCTTCATCCTTGCTACTCGTTTGTGCTCGCATTGCCATCACAGTCGGAGTTTTGTGGTTTTACCTAAAACAAGGTAGATTCCAGGCACAGAAGTCTTCCAGGCACATACCAAACTGGCTCTACGTTTATGATACCTGGCACATCACAAAAAGTTCATGATTATAAACCATGTACGATAGGTAGACAATCACACATATTTAGTTTTCCCGCACCGTATGTGATAGTGCCTGACATCACACACGCTTTGCAAAAGGCAACTGTTTGCATTGTTACACACATTTCCTCTCCGTGAACCATGTCGGATTATGATGTATATCGCACACGATATGCTTTATTAACCGTGTGCGCTGTAATGACCCGCACACCGTAATTTTGCCCTAATTTAATTTCTGCTATTTAAAATTATACCTAATTTAAACTTGAAAGTAGGCTATAGCTTTATTCATATCCATCAGGTTCAAACAACCAATGCATTATTCAATTCACAAGTACATATGTTTAAGAATTACATAAGCACAAAATAAAGAATGATGAACCAGGGTTCTATACTTGTACAATTGCAGATGGTAAAGAAGAGGCGACATGTATTCTGGTTGCTGAACAAGGTGAAGCGGGATGGCCCTATTGTGCTCTCCTGGATGCAGAAGGCATGCACGACTCTAGTCCAACCCCTTGTGATGGCCGCCCGCCAATCATGTAGTTTGAGAGGTAATTTTGAGTAAACTGCTTCAGGATCCACTATGATGTCTACTATGCAACTTTATTCTTGTAGACACGTGTTGGGCCTCCAAGCGCAGAGTTTTGTAGGATAGTAGCAATTTTCCGTCAAGTGGATGACCTAAGGTTTATCAATCCATGGGAGGTGTAGGATGAAGATGGTCTCTCTCAAACAACCCTGCAACCAAATAATAAAAAGTATCTTGTGTCCCCAACACACCCAATACAATGGCAAATTGTATAGGTGCACTAGTTCGGCGAACAAATGGTGATAAAAGTGTAATATGGATGGTAGAAATATATTTTTATAATCTGAATAAATAAAAACAGCAAGGTATCAAATAGTAAAGGACACAAAAACAGTATTGCAATGCTTGAAATTGAGGCCTAGGGTCCGTACTTTCGCTAGTGCAATCTCTTAACAATGCTAATATAATAGGATCATATAACCACCCCTCAAAGTGCGATGAAGAATCACTCCAAAATTCCTATCTAGCGGAGAACATAAGAAGAAATCGTTTGTAGGGTACGAAACCACCTCGAAGCTATTCTTTCCGATCGATCTATCCAAGAGTTCGTACTAAAATAACACCAAATAATTTCAGATTCATAATACTGAATCCAACACAAAGAACTTCAAAGAGTGCCCCAAGATTTCTACCGGAGAAACAAAGACAAGAACGTGCATCAACCCCTATGCGTAGATTACCCAATGTCACCTCAGGATTCCGCGAGTTGAGTGCCAAAACATATATCAAGTGAATCAAAATAATACTCCATTGTCACCATGAGTATTCATTTGCAAGACATATATCAAGTGCTCTCAAATCCATAAAAGGATTCAATCCGATAACAGCGAAATCTCAAAGGGAAAAGGTCAATTCATCACAAAAAGATCACCGACGAGGTGCTATACAAACGGTTTTTAACCCCTTTCCGCGACGGTGTTTGGAACCGTCACCTAGTGAGTGACTGCGATAGGGGGGTCCTTTCCACACGACCCAGAAACCATCGGGGATATGCCCTCCGGGCACACATGCTCGGCGAAATGAGGTCGTGTGCGACCAGCGAGCGACCAAATATGGTTATACATATAGTAGTGCTAAAAAATACAATTATACAGGCGAAATCATTTCCGGTCATAAGTACATCCCACACAGTCAGTCCCTGCTAAACGATTCCGTTGGTATATACATCCCACACAGTCGCTCCAAGGAAAACATTTGCGCAAGGTGGCCTAACGCAAACAGTTTTCAAGAGAATGTCGTGTGTGATTGTTCATTTATCCAGCACGGTTTATTCCTAGAAAGATAGGGGCTTATAATTTCGCCTCCCAAAATATTCACCTCAAGGGCGATGTCAACAATAATAACTCATGCTACCCTTATCCAACTGGATATATGTGCCTAGATGTTTCCTCACCACATGATGCTTGCCAAAAGAGAAAAATAAAAAGGAATAGAGAGAAAAACTTTGACTCTTGCATAAAAGTAAATAATGATAAGTAAAAGATAGGCCCTTCGCAGAGGGAAGCAGAGGTTGCCATGCACTTATTTGTTTGTATGCTTGTCGGGGAAGCTGATCGGACCCACGAACACCTATGGGACCGGTGGACCGAGCCCCTTTCGGTTCAGTGGGGGGCGGAGATCGCACGAAGAGCAGATCGAGGCGAAACACACGAGCAGTTTACCCAGCTTCGGAGCTCTCCGGAGAGATAATACTCCTATTGCTGCTTGTCTGATTGTATTGTGCTTCTGCTAGAGAGCCATGAGAGCTACAAAACCTAGCATGAGTGTCTCTGGTTTCGAAAGAGCTGAACCCCCTCTACATTGCGCATGGGCCTCCTTTTATATGCTCAAGGGGTCACCAACAGATGGCAACGTAGATGAGGGCAAAAAAGGGAAAAATGAGTTGCGGTTGGTACAACTACTTTGTACAGTGTATTCTACCTAACTCTGACGGCAAGGGACAAAAGCATTAAATGCCCGTCCATGTCGCCTAAACAGTGCAACAGGGACCGTCAGGAGCGCCACCGCTTGCCACGATGGCACTCTTGTCGGTGCCATTACCGCTGCTCTCCGCTGGCCGCAGACCTCTTGCCACCTGCGCTGGAATGGTCCCATGGCGACCCGTTGGTGGATGAGCTGGAGCGGAGATGAAGAGTGGTTGCTGCCAGACAAGCGCCTTGCCGCTGCTGAATCCTTGTCGCGCCGTAAGCTTGTCGCTCATCGAGCCTTCCGGCAAGCTCCTCTTGCCGGGTCTTGTCTTCTGCGTGCCTGAGTGGCCTTCCCGGCAAGCTTCTCTTGCCGGGGCCTTGTCTCCTTGGCTTAAATACTTTGTTCTTGAATGGCTCCAAAGGAACCATGGAGGACCTTGGCGGTCACCAGGCAAGCCTTGCCGCTGGGCGCCAGAATCGCCCCGTCACGAGTTCGGGATACTAGGGTACCCCTACTCTAGTACACCGACAGGAGCCCCCGGGCCTGGGCCACACACGGTGCCGAGCGCTGTTGGGCCAGGCCCAAAACAGTGCACGGGCACGCGCAGCCTAGATCACGCCGTAACTTGCTCCGGTCCCACCACGTCCCCCATGAACAGCACGCATCGAACGTGGCGTCGTGGGAGAGATCGTGGGGGGTTTCTTTATTTGGAAAAGCGGAACGTCCGCCCCCTCTCCCTCCTTATAAACAGGGGAAACAGGGGCAGGTCGCCCACCTCGCCACTTGCTGTCCAATCTCAAAAACCACCGCCGCTCCCCCCTTCTTCTCTAGTCTGAATAGAGCAGCGCTCCGCCCCCCATCGCCACCAGCGCCATCAACGCCGTCGGTCTCCTCCACCACCTCCGCCATGGCTCCGAAAGCCGATAAGGGGAAGGGCGTGAAGTCGGCCGAAGCGCAGCGGCTCGCGGCGCTGCGAAAGGAGCGGGCCATCTTCCCCCCAGCTCGACGCAAGGGAGCTGAGGGAGAGCTATTACTTGTTCTGGTCGACGGAGACGCGGGCGCATCCGCGCATGAAGGTACTCCCCGCCGCTGCTTGTGAACTAGCCCCAACTAGGTATCCCTTCTTCGCGCTTTTCTTCTATTGCGGGCTCTGCCCGCCCTTCTCTGAATTCTTCTGCGATATTATGAACACCTACGGGCTTCGCCTCCTTGATTTCACCCCCAATGCTGTTCTGACCATGGCAGTTTTCGCACACCTTTGCGAAAACTTTGTCGGAGTCCACCCAAACGTAGCCCTCTTCTGCCACTTCTTCATGCCCCACGTTGAGAGAGGAGAGCCACTTGCCGGAGGGATTGCTTGGATCTCAAGGATCGGCAAGAAAGAAGCCTATCTGGAAGGAGAGCTCCACAGCAACTGGGAGGAGTGGAGAGCCGATTGGTGTTGGATCGTTGAGGAAAACCCGCAGCCCTTCACTGCCCAGCGCCAAACCCCAATAGTACGCGGCAACAATTGGAGCAACTTGGCGCTGGAAGATGCTAGGTTGAAGATTGTCGTGACCCGGATCTTGCGCCTCAGGCTTGCCGGACTCACCGTAGGCGCTGTTGGCGCAGATTTCCTTCGCCGCCGCATCGCCCCCCTGCAGGAGAGGTGGAGACCTGCTTGGGAGTTCCAAAATGCGGCGGACATCATGAGGCTGCGCCCGGGCCTCAACTTCAATTTCACTGTCTTGGAGTTGGATGCGATGCTGCTGGAGCTGTTCAAACACGACCCCGATCACCCCGAGTGGTTTAGGTTGCCGAGGGGAGTCGTCCCATTGTGCAACAACTCTTCTCTCGACCGCATGGGATTGTTCCAACCTGGCAAGAGCCTTCAGACGACGTCGTGCGGCAGTTCTTCGACAGCTTGGAGGAGGTGCCGGTCCGCCCCGACGAGCAGAAGAGGCTCACCCGCGACACCACTGACGACGAGATGCAGCGCATTGCCACCAGGTTGGAGGAGGCGGCAGCAGCTGCTGCCGCTGGCGCATTTGGGTTTACCATGGAGGAGGAAGAGGCAGCAGAGGCAGCAAGCCTTGCCGAGCGAAGGGAGTTCGCCGGTGAGGAAGAGCTTGCCGAACCCGAAGCTGAGTCGAACGAACCAACCGAGGGCGCTTCTTCCCCACCATCCAGCAGCTTGCCGCAAACGGAGCCCCCAGCTCCACCAAGAAGGCGTCTCCGCAAGGCTGGAGACGAGACGGGGCGGCAGACGGGCCAACAGCCATAGCGCCCGCGACGCCGCTCCACCATGGCAAGCATCATGCAGCAGGAGCGCCCCCACACCGCTGCAACCACTGAGGCGGGATCTTCTCAGGCCACCGCTGCCACCCCCGCCAAGCGGTCAAGAGAACCTACTCCTCCACCTCTTCGCACCGGAGGCGAGCCGTAATTTGATATCTCCGCGCTCAGCTCCGACGAGGGAGAAGAAGAAGAAGAGTAAGCTTCTATATTGTGCTTGTATTTCTTCAATTTTGTCGCTTCGTCTTGTATCTGGTTCGCTTCATTCTGAACTCTTTCCTTTTCAGGACGCTGGCCCAGAGAGCGTCGAAGAGAGCCAAGACCCCGGTGGTTGTCATCGAGGACGATCCCCCCATGGAAACAGGAGGCGCGTCTGAGACCCCCTTGCCGGACCCAGCAACCCTTCCTCAAAGCAGCCCCCAGCACAGCCCCCATCGTAAGTATACGGTTTACTTCTTACTGTTAGGTGTGCATGGGTGCTCCTTCTTTGTTGATATCTAATTGTTGGTTTGTGTAGGAGCAGAGCAGCCTCATCAGGAGTGCCCGGAAGCCGCTCCCGAAATTCCATCTGCATCAACTACGCCGCCAAGGGAGAATTCCCCGGCAAGGGAGCGTTCTCCGGCAAGGGAGTCTTCTCCGGCGAGGGACAGCACCAGTGATCCTCCGGTGGTCGAAACCATGGTTGCAGATCCCATTGCAGGTAATCCTCTTGCGTGAAAATTTCCCTTGGGTTCTTTTTCTTATGTTTTTCTTTTCGAACATTTCCTTGACTGTTCTTTCTTTGTCTGGTCGTCAGATCCATCCGCCGCAGAGCCGATGGAGACTGAGTTCGCCGGCGAGGAGGACGCGCGCGGCAACACTGACGACGTCGCCACCATGGAGGAAGAGGCTGGCGCCGATGGATCCGCCGGCGAAGAGGCCGCCAAGGCTGCCGCCGCAAAGGCGGGCGAGGGTCAGCGATCGCCGACGACCACGAGGCCGCAGGAGCGCCAGCGCTACGCCGACCGCCGATCCCTCCGCCATCTGGTGCAGCGTCGGGCTCAAAAGAGCCCCACCAGCGCCTCTCAAGGCCGCAACGGCATCTTCATCAAGCTCCCGGCGCCGAGCTCAGGGCGCCCGATCGAAGGAGAGACCTTGACGGAGAGCTGCTCGCCTCCGTTGGTCGTCGCTGGTTGACGCGCCAAGCAGCAGCAGCAGGCGAAGTCGAGGAGAAGCAGCTCTTGAAGAAGCTGTTGTCGCTCTACCGCGCCCGCAAGCCAAACTGAGTCCCGGAAGCGCTTGTCGCGGCGGGGAGCGGACATAGAGAAGCGCGGAGGAGCTCTGGGAATCAATCAGAAGCTCTTGGTCCTTGGCGAGGAGCGGAGCAAGTGTTGAGGCGCCAAAGCCTTCATCCTCGAGAAGGCAGAGGTTGAAGAGCAGCAGAGGCTCGCTCTTGAGAAGCTATCCGCGCAGGGAGGCGAAGCTGGCGCAGCGGAAGATCAACCTTGACAGCCACGAGGAGGAGCTTGTCGCGCGCGAGGAGTCACTTGGCGGGGCTCTTAAGGAAGCAAAGGATGCTGCCGCAGCTGCCGAGGCCGCCAAGAAGGAGTTGGAGACAAAGGTGACGCAGCTGGAGGCCAGCCTGAAGAAGAGCGGCGAGGAGCTTGCTGCACTAAAGCACGAGCGCGAGAAGGACGCCTACACTCTTGGCGAGCTGCAGGGCCGTCTCGCCGAGAGGAGCAAGGAGCTTAGCGCCGCCAAGGACTCCAAAGCAGATCTTGAGCTGAAGCTGACCACCCTGATGCAGACGCTGGACGGCGCCAAGGAGCGGGAGGTGGGCCTGTTGGAGAAGATCAAGGCCAATGAGGAGCTGCTGGCGAGTGCTACTGCCTCCCAGAGCACTTTCAGGGAGAATGTGGAGCACTGGACCGAGGGTCTTGTGAATATCGCCGCCGCCATCGACACGGAGCTGACGGAGCTGGGGATGGTGGATCTTGGTACTCTTCGACGGCGCCCAACCCAGCGCCAAGCTCAGCTTGTTCTTCAAGGGCGTGGTGACGGCGCTCCAGCGACTCCGGGAAGAGATCCCAAAGCAGATGGCCGAGGAATCGCGCCAGATCTGTGCGGGAGCTCTCCAAAAGGTGTTGATGAAGGTGGCCTTCCGCAATCCAGGCCTTAACCTCAACGACATCCTCAGATCCTTGCCGCCAGATGCTGATGTGGAGGCGCTCAAAGCCCTTGTCGCACCCATTGTGGACAAGGTGGGCAAGATCAAGCGGGTTGATGGCGACCGCGTAGATTAGGCCGCCAGTTTTATCTTTCCCTTGTCGCTGCTGATCATGTTTAGGAGAACAATTTATTAGATCCGCGACAAGCTATTTTGTAATATAACTCTATCTTAGGCAATGATTGCAATGTTATTTCCTTTACTCGATTCCTTCCTTTGTATGTTTTTGCCTTACGCTTTTAGGGAACTTGTCGGCGCGGGCACCTTTGCCGCGAGCGCTGAGTGTGGGATGTCAGCAGCCTGCTGGCGGCGCCGCTTCCGACAAGCAACCTTGTCGCAACTAGTTGCAGCTCACTTAAGTTGTTGAGCGGACTCGAAACAAAGTAAGGGCGCGACTAGCTATGAGTTGGTTCCTCCGCGCACAGGTTTTCCATACAAAGTACTATCGTTCGAGGAAGATAACTTAAAAATTTAAAAACTGATTGCTCAAACTTTGGCAACTTAGCTTTTCTGTCGTTTGCTTCCCGGTAAGGCGAAACTTCCTCGAGCGACGCTTGGTGGCCCACACCATTACTCCTTCCCCCCTGGTTGACTTATGGGCGAAGGAACCTTCCTTTCTTTGAGAAAGAGAAAGAAGAAAAAATAAAGTTATGGAGCCTCGTGGCTCGTTATTGCTTACCGGGCGTGGATGCTGCACAAAATGTTAGATAACAAATGCAAAAAATGATGATGAAAGCATGTAGTTGACAAGCTGTGCGCAACACATGAGCTTTACTTATGCACGGGGTCTGCACCCGGCTTTGTACAAAGGATTACATGCAACTTTGGCAAGACTTGTACAAAAGGTGGTTGCCGGAACAGGTTCCGCAACAGCTTCTACGAGTAAAACTTACGAAGATGTTCAATGTTCCGGAGTTGCTCACGGAATGCCATCTTCGGTCTCAAGCGCGACAGCGCCAGCCTAGTGACTCGTTTCACCCGATAAGGGCCTTCCCACTTCAAGTCAACTTGTTGGAATTCTTGGCGGACTGAACGCGCCAAAGAACAAGGTCGCCTTCCTCGAGACTTCGGCGTTAACTGCGGCTATGGTAGCGGCGCAAAAGCTTGCGGGTAACGAGCAGCTCGTGCACAACTGAAGACGGTCCTCCTCAAGGAGCAGCGCGTCATCTTGTCGCAGCTGCTCTTGCTCAAGCTCATCATAAGCGAGTACTCGAGACGACCCGTATACGAGTTCCGTGGGGAGAACTGCCTCTGCTCCATAGACTAGAGCAAAAGGTGTCTGGACAGTGGCTCGATTTGGCGTCGTCCTGATCGACCAAAGAACCACCGGCAGCTCCTCAATCCAGTTTCTTCCGCACTTGTGCAGCCTGTCGAAAGTTCTGGTCTTGAGCCCTCGCAGCACTTCCGCATTTGCCCTCTCCGCTTGTCTGTTGCTTCTCGGATGAGCGACAGAAGCGAAGCAGACCTTGGCGCCAAGATCTTGAACGTATTGCATGAAGGTGCGACTCGTAAATTGTGTGCCGTTGTCGGTGATGATCCTGTTAGGAATCCCAAAACGGCAAACAATCGACCTGAAGAACTTGATCGCTGATCGTGCTGTCACCTTCCTCATCGCTTCCACTTCCGCCACTTTGTGAACTTGTCGATTGCAACGCATAAGTACTCAAAGCCCCGACAGCTTCGGGAAAGGGGCCGAGAATGTCGAGCCCCTGCACCAAAAATGGCCAGGATAAAGGGATCGTCTGGAGAGCTTGAGCTGGTTGGTGTATCTGCTTGGAATGGAACTGACACGCTTCACACTTGGTTACTTGTGCGATTGCATCACGGAGGGCTGTCGGCGAAGAAACCTTGCCGGAAAGCTTTGCGGCAAGTGCTCTTCGCCAATGTGGTGACCACATATGCCTCCGTGTATCTCGCCAACAGCTTCATCCATCTTCCCGGTGAATACACTTCAATTTCACACCGTTGAGTCTTCTTCTGTACAGTATGTTGTTGACAAACTGGTACATACTTGACTGCCGGGCTACTCTTTCCGCTTCTTCTTGCTCTTCGGGAAGTTCTCATGTCTGAAGGAAATGGACAATCTGTTGTGCCCATGCTGGAGCTTTTGGCTCGACAACAAGGACTAAAGGCACATATGCTGCTACGGGAACATCCGCTTCTACGGCAAGAACCTGCGGCTCGGCCGGAGCTTGATGTTCCCCGGCAAGCTTGCCGGAGCAAAACTTAGGCGAGCTCGGCCGGGAAGTAGTCACCAGAAATCAACTTCCTCTTCTTGTTCTGTCCAGTTGATGGCGTTACGGTTGGTTGAGTTAGCTTGAGCACAAAGATCCCTGGTTCCACAGGTAATTTGAGTGCGGCGCACTTCGACAGGCCATCAGCAATATCATTCTGAGCTCTTGGAACATGTTCCATCTGCAGGCCGTCAAAGTGCTCTTCTAGCTTTCTCACTTCATCAACAGACTCTGATAATCTTTGTTCACTTGGCGGACAACAAGCTGCGAGTTACCCCTGACAATAAGCTTCTTGATCCCAAGGTCTACCGCAATTCTGAGTCCGGCAAGCAAACCTTCATACTCTGCAGTATTGTTTGTTGCTTGCTCCTTGGGAAAGTGCATTTGGACTATGTACTTGAGGTGCTCTCCGGTGGGTGCGACAAGCAGCACGCCCGCACCGGCGCCTTGCAGCGAGAAGGCACCATCAAAGTACATCATCCACTCTTTGCTTGCTTCCTTGACGGGGATGCTCGTCTCTGGAATTTGTTCATCCTGCGTTGGCGTCCATTCCGCTATGAACTCTGCCAGTGCCCTGCTTTGGATAGTTGAAGTGCTTTCAAACTTGACGCCAAAGCTTGACAGTTCCAGTGCCTACTCTACAATCCTGCCTGTTGCTTCTGGATTTTGCAATATCCTCTTCAGGGGAAAGCGAGTGACGACTGTGATTTCATGTGCTTGGAAGTAATGGCGCAGCTTTCTCGAGGCCATGAGGAGACCGAAAAGCAATTTCTGCACACCAGAGTACCTTGACCTAGCCCCCTGCAGAAGGGAACTGACAAAGTAAACTGGGCGCTGCACCATCCTTTTCTGCATCTTCTCGCATGCCTGCGCAGATCCGTCCTCGTCGGGACCAGAGCTTGTCGGTGAAGCCCCCTGCTTGTTGCTGGATGCATCTGCCTTGGTTGCCGGCTCATCGTCTGCCTCCCTTTCCGCTACTAACGCAGCACTAACCACTTGATGGGTTGCCGCTATATATAGCAGCAACTTCTCTTGTGGCCTAGGTGCGACAAGTATTGGAGTGGAGGACAGGTACCTCTTTAAGTCCTGCAGCACAGCCTCCGCTTCGGGAGTCCATTTCATTGGACCTGCCTTTTTCAAAATCTTGAAAAATGGCAGGGCGCGTTCAGCAGATCTAGAGATAAACCTACTGAGAGCAGCCACGCAACCGGCAAGTCTTCGTACATCCTTTACGCGCTTTGGTGCTTCAATCTGCTCAATGGCCTTGATCTTGTCGGGATTGGCTTCAATTCCCGCTGAGACCACGAAGAACCCGAGAAGCTTGCGGAAGGGACTCCAAACACGCACTTCTCGGGGTTGAGCTTGAGGTTGATCTTGCGCAGATTTGCAAAGGTCTCATCTAAATCTTGAACCAGAGTTGCCCTGTCCTTGCTTTTGACCACTATGTCATCCATGTAAGCTTCTACATTTCTATGCATTTGCGGCTCAAAAGCGTCATGGACTACTCTTGCAAACGTTGAACCAGCATTCTTTAGCCCAAAAGGCATCCGTACAAAACAGTATGTGCCACGTGGGGTGATGAACGCGGTTTTCTCTTCACCCTCTTCTGCCATGAAGATCTGATGATATCCTGAGTATGCATCAAGAAATGAAAGCAAATCACATCCAGCCGTGGAGTCAACAATCTGGTCGATCTTGCGGCAAGGAAATGGATCTTTGGGACAAGCTTTATTAACATATGTGAAGTCGATACAAAGTCTCCATTTCCCATTTGCCTTATGCACAACTACAGGATTGGCCAACCACGTGGATGGAGCACTCCTCTAACAAGGCCTGCTGCTTCCAATTTCTTGATCTCTTCGCAATGAATTCTTGGCGCCCACCGCTTCTTCGACTTTCTTCTTGACGGGCGCGCGATGAGGACAGACAGGTAAGTGGTGCTCAATTACTTTCCGGGAACACCGGGATGTCGACGGTTGCCATGCAAACACGCCGACGTTAGCCCATGAGAAAGCAACGAGCGCGCCTTCCTATTTAGGGTCGAGGTGGCACCGATGGTGAAGGTACCACCGATGACGTCCTCCTTGGCGGGCACCTTCTTGGTCTTCGTGGAGCTGCCATCGCCTTCTTGCACTTGCCGGTGGAGCTCGATGGTGCGTCCTCGACGGTAGCGCAGCACTCGAGGAGGTGCGCTTGCGGAGTGGGCATCGAGCTCTTGCCGGACTTGGTCTTCTTCTTCCCCCGGGGAGCTTCAGCAGCAAGTGATTTGCTATCTGTTGCAGCTGCTACCTCCCGGTAGATCTTGTCGGCGCAGATAAGAGCATCCTTCTTGTCGCCATGGACAGAAATGACACTTATCGGGCCTGGCATCTTGAGCAAGTTGTATGCATAATGAGAGGCTGCCATGAACTTGGCGAGCGCTGGACGGCCAAGTATTCCATTGTAAGGCAATGGAAAATCAGCAACGTCGAACGTGACCCTCTCAGTCCTGAAGTTTACCTCGCTGCCAAGTGTTACCGGCAACGTGATCTTCCCCTTCGGCTTGCTCCTTCCCGGATTGATTCCTTGGAATGTGCCAGTCTCTTCGAGCTCGCTGTCAGGGATCTGAAGTTTCTGGAGCACCGCGGAGGAGATCAGGTTTAAGCCGACCCCGCCGTCAACTAGCATCTTGGTGACCTTGAGGTTGCGGATAGTTGGTGAGACCAACATCGCAAGCATCCGACCGCAGATTATGCGATCGGGGTGGTCCTCAATATCAAAGATGATAGGTGTGCTGGACCATTTCGAGGCTTGCGTGACTCTACGGATGGTTCTCGCTGCATTAACTTCCGCATCCACCGCTTGAGTTGGCGGTGTGAAGTATGCGAGAAGCACCGCCGTCAACACTGAGAGGACCTCTGTGGCTTTCTCAAACTCCTGCTCATCGGTCTCGTGTCTTCCATATCTTCATCGTCGTCGTCGTCTTCATCCTTGTCGCGCCGCGGGAGGTCTGTCTCCTTGCCGCTGCTTGGCCTTGCCATGGCGTCCCCCGCCGGTCGCTTCTTGCCAGCTCCCCAAAGACCTTCCTGGCCTTCTCCTTGTCGCGCGCTTTCGTACTCAGCCTTCGCTGTTTAACAAGCTGCTCGACCTTCTTGCAGCTCGAGGTCGTGGCCCTTGGTGCGGTGGATCTTGCAGATCTTGTTTGTTGGAGCTGTCACCTTGTCGGCGGCCGCCACAGTGCTGGCGTCGGGGCCAGGGAAACCTCCTTGCCGGAGCCACCAACTTTGGCTTTCTTGGCGGCACCACCGTTGCCGGACTGCTCGACAACTAGCACCTCTTTGCTCTTCTTCCTTCTGTTGTTCCGTCGCCGGCTCTTCTTAGCCGGGGCGGTCTCCTCACTATCAGATCCTGCTTCTGTATTCTCTCCTGGGAGTCTCCTCCTTTCCTCAGCACGTGCACACTTGTCGGCCAAGGCATACAGCTCACTGACGTCCTTGACTTTGCACATCGCCATCTCTTCCATCATCCTGCGGTTCTGCACGTTTTGATGAAACGCGCTGATCACCGCGGCAGGGTGGACATCTGGGATGTTGTAATGCACACGGCTGAATCTCTGAATGAACTTGCGCAGGGACTCTCCTTCCTTCTGGGCGAGCAGATGAAGGCCGCTCTCTTGGCCATGGGGCTTGTGGCCGTCTGTGAAGGCGCCGACAAACTGATGACATAGATCTGCCCAAGAGGATATGGAGCTGTCCAGCAAGTGCATGAGCCAAGATCTGACATTGGGCTTGAGTACCAGCGGGAAGTAGTTGGCGAGGATCTCGTCGTCTCGTCCCCCTGCAGCTTGCACCGCGATGGTGTAGATGCTGAGGAACTCCGACGGATGCGTCCTGCCATCGTACTTCTCTGGCATGTCTGGCTTGAAATTCTTCTTGCTGGGCCACTGGACTTGCCGCAGCTCACGAGTGAACGCAGGGCAACCTACAGCGTCTGGAAAGTCGCCGTTCCCTGGCGCATGCATATCGACAGAGGGCCCGGTAGCGCTGGTCGGATTGACGCCGCGCTTCTCTTGGCGCTCGATGCGAGTTCGAAGCGCCTTCTTGTTGCCGTTCTGAAGAACTTGGCGTTGATCACGGCGAGCTCGTGGATCCGGCGACGCGTGGAGTCGCTGTCGAGGTGGATCCGACGAGTTGGTGATCTTGGCCATCTGGGTGGAGAGTGCATGGTGGTTGCACCCCCACAGGTTTCGTCGCCACCGGCTCATGCCTTGTCGTCTTGCCGCGGCAGCGATGTAGTTCGTTGCATGGAGCGCCGCCGTTGGCAAAGCCGATGAGACTCGATGGTGGCCCTCCATTCGTCGACCTTGTCGGCTGTTGGAGGATAATCTAGGAGCAGCTGAGCTCTCGCCAAGGCTTCCGCTGGAGTGGTGGGTGGCAATGGCGAACGGTGCGAGGAGCGGGATATGCTCGGACTTCTGACTATGTTAGAAGGAGCAGCATCCCGTCCAGGCGACCGTATCCCGCTCGTGCCAGCATGCTGACGCGCACGCTGGTCTTGAGGGCCTCGGGATCCACCAGCTCGATCTTGATCCAGCGAGCGTATGGTACTATGAATACCATGACGTTGTCGGTCCCGCGCCTCCTGAGATGGGCGCGGTGCGTGTACGGACGCCGAGGTCTGCGCGGCCTTGTCCTTGGACTTGGCAGCGTCATGAGCTCCCTCGTCGACGCCCGTTCTTCCGCCAGCGTCTAACCTGCCATCCGTTTGCTCCGGTGGTGGCGGGATCGACGTGGACGGCTCCGCTGCCTCCGAAGCCTTCTTCTTCGGTGGCATGTTGATGAAGATGATGAAGATGTTGCTCGTGTGAACGCTGGATCAGGTTCACACAGCCTCGACGCCCCCTACCTGGCGCGCCAAAGATGTCGGGGAAGCTGATCGGACCCACGAACACCTATGGGACCGGCGGACCGAGCCCCTTTCGGTTCGATGGGGGGCGGAGATCGCACGAAGAGCAGATCGAGGCGAAACACACGAGCAGTTTACCCAACTTCGGAGCTCTCTGGAGAGATAATACTCCTACTGCTGCTTGTCTGATTGTATTGTGCTTCTGCTAGAGAGCCATGAGAGCTACAAAACCTAGCATGAGTGTCTCTGGTTTCGAAAGAGCTGAACCCCCTCTACGTTGCGCATGGGCCTCCTTTTATATGCTCAAGGGGTCACCAACAGGTGGCAACGTAGACGAGGGCAAAAAGGGAAAAATGAGTTGCGGTTGGTACAGCTACTTTGTACAGTGTATTCTACCTAACTCTGACGGCAAGGGACAAAAGCATTAAATGCCCGTCCATGTCACCTAAACAGTGCAACAGGGACCGTCAGGAGCGCCACCGCTTGCCACGATGGCACTCTTGTCAGCGCCGCTTACCGCTGCTCTCCGCTGGCCGCACAGCCTCTTGACACGCGCGCCTGGAATAGTCCCATGGCGACACGTTGGTGGATGATCTGGAGCAGAGATGAAGAGTGGTTGCCTGCCGCGGCAAGCGCCTTGCCGCGGCTGAATCCTTGTCGCGCCCGGAAGCTTGTCGCTCACCGAGCCTTCCCGACAAGCTCCTCTTGCCGGGGTCTTGTCTTCTGCGTGCCCTGAGTGGCCTTCCCGGCAAGCTTCTCTTGCCGGGGCCTTGTCTCCTTGGCTTAAATACTTTGTTCTTGAATGGCTCCAAAGGAACCATGGAGGACCTTGGCGGTCACCAGGCAAGCCTTGCCGCGGGGCGCTGCAACTGCCCGTGCACGAGTTCGGGATACTAGGGTACCCCTACTCTAGTACACCGACAATGCTCAACCCCTTAGTGCGAAAGAACAGCATGTTATATTGCCCCTTATGATAGCAACCTTTATTATGTAGTCTGTCGCTTTTATTCTTTGCCATCAGAAGTTCGCACGACACTCAATTTTCTCTTACATTAAATGATCTAACACTTTTAGAAGCAATTTTTATTGCCTTATTGCACCAATGAAAACTTATTTGAAGGATCTTATTCAATCCCTAGGTAGGTATGGTGGACTCTTGAAAATAAGATTTGGGTTTAAGGTTTTTTGGATGCACAAGTAGTATCTCTACTTGGTGCAGAATTTTTGGCTAGCAAAGATGGGGGGCAGGCACCACATGTTGAAGGATCTATGACAATATAACTTCTATGTGAATATTAACAAACATAAACCATTACGTTGTCTTCGTTGTCCAACGTCAACAATTTTGGCATATAATATTTTGATGGGGGCTCATAATCACAAAAGATTTCCAAGATAGTGTATTTGTATGTGAAGGTTCTCTTCCTTCTACTAATCATTCATGAATTGCTTGTATGACCAATATTGTGATTGTCAAGCTTCAAAAGATTTCACTTTCTAAACCCAATGTGAAGCTACCACTAGGCATGATATAATTTCAACTTCATGATATTCAACTCATTCAACAATTTACTCATAGGATATAAGTGGAGCACAAGAGTAAATGACAAGCTACGCCAAAAAGATATGAGTGAAGATCAGGTGAGTAGTTATGTAAATGGGTAGCTATTTGAGGACTCTCTCTTATTTAAAATTTTCATATCTAAGAATTTTATTGAAACAGAAAGGAAAAACAAAATAAAATGACATTCTAAGAACAGCACACATCGTTTAAAGAAGCAAAAACTTAGGCTCAACCGATACTAACCGATAATTGTTGATGAAAAAGGTGGGATGCCTACCGGGGCATCCCCAAGCTTAGATGCTTGAGACTTCTTGAAATATTATCTTGGGGTGCCTTGGGCATCCCCAATCTTGAGCTTTTATGTCTCCTTAATTCCTCTCATATCATGGTTTTCCTAAATCTCAAAAGCTTCATCCACACAAAACTCAACAAGAACTCGTGAGATAAATTAGTATAAACCAATGCAAAAACCTTATCATTCTCTACCTACTGTAGCAAATAATTAAAATAATTATTCAACATTGCATACTAAATGCCTCTGCATATTTAATACTCCTATCCTCAAATGGAATCATTAAACAAGCAAACATATGCAAACATAATAGCAATATGCCAAAACAGTACAACCTGTAAAGAATGCAAGAGTATCAATACTTATTCAAATACAAACATTATGAAATTTTACCACACTATAGAAAATTTATCATAGCTTATTTTGCAAAAAGTTTCAATATTTTATCACATTCTGACTTTTCTAGGGAATTTTTGCAACATCGATAAATTTTCTGTTCTGAAACAGCAACATATTGACTTGCAAAATAAGCATAGTAAAGGATATCAATGCCACTTTTATTGAAATAAAAGATGAAAACATTATTCTAAATAACACCAATAAAATCCTAACAAAATAAATTGACGATCCAAGCAAAACACATATCATGTGACGAATGAAAAATGGCTCCAAGTGAGGTTACCAATAATGTTGGAGACGAAAGAGGGGATGCCCCTTACCGATAATGTTGGAGACGAAAGAGGGGATGCCTTCTGGGGCATCCCCAAGCTTAGTTGCTTGGATCTTCCTTGAATATTACCTTGGGATGCCTTGGGCATCCCCAAGCTTAGGGTCTTGTCACTCCTTATTCTCCTCATATCGATATCTCACCCAAAACTTGAAACTTCAATCACACAAAACTTAACGGAACTTCGTGAGATAATTTAGTATGATAAAGAGCAAACCATTTCACTTTGGTACTGCCAAAGAAAAGATTTATAATTGTTTCCATACAATGCCTACTGTACCATATCATTTCCACAATTTATATTGAGTAATATAGGCCATCGAAACTAGAAAACAAGCAAACTATGCATTGAAAACAAAATCTATCAAAAACAGAACAACCTGTAGTAATCGGTACTAAAACCGTATTTCTGCTACTCCAAAAATTCCGAAAAATTAGGAAAACATAGATAATTTGTAGATCTATCACGTGTAAAAAATTCAGATCAAAAGAACATTCCAGTGAATTTTCAAAATTCCTGGACTAAGTGCAAAAGGTTCTGTTTTTGGACAGAATCAAGTCAACTATCATCCACACTATCCCAAAGGCTTTACTTTGCACTTTATTGAAACAAAAGCAATAAAACATGATTACTAAAGTAGCATAATCATGTGATCACACAAAAACAGTAGGTAAAAGTGTTGGGTTGTCTCCCAACAAGCGCTTTTCTTTAATACCTTTTAGCTAGGCATCTTGGTTTCACATAAAAGATAAGAATTGAAACATAGCAAGAGTATCATGAAACACAAGACAAGCACATTTAAGTCTAAACCACTTCCTATGCATAGGGATTTTGTGAGAAAACAACTTATGCGAACAAGAATCAACTAGCATAGGAAGGCAAAGCAAGTTTAACTTCAAAATTCTCAACACATAGAGAGGAAACTTGATATTATTGAGATATATAAAAGCATATGTTCCTCTCTCATAATAATTTTTAGTAGCATCATGAATGAATTCAACAATATAACTATCACATAAAGCATTCTTTTCATGAGTCATAAGCATATAAATTTTGTTACTCTCCACATAAGAAAATTTATTCTCATGAATAGTAGTGGGAGAAAATTCAACAAAATAACTATCATGTGATTGAAAATTAAAATCGTGATGACAAGTTTCATGGTTATCATTATTATTTATAGTATACATGGCATCACCATAATCATTATAGATAGCAACTTTTTTCATAATCAATTGAAACCTCTTCCACAATAGTGGATTCATCATTAAATAAAGTCATGACCTCTCCAAATCCACTTTAATAAATATAATTATCATAAAAGGAGGCATGCAATCATTATAACAAATTTGCACATCAAATCTTGGGGGACTAAAAATATCATCTTCATCAAACATAGCATCCCCAAGCTTATGGCTTTTCATATCATTAGCATCATGGATATTCAAAGAATTCATACTAGCAACATTGCAATCATGTTCATCATTCAAATATTTTGTGCCAAACATTTTATTGACTTCTTATTCTAACAATTGAGCACAATTTTCCGATCCATCATTTCCAAGAAAGATATTATAAAGATGATCAATAATATGATGCAACCTCAGTTCCATTTTTATGTAGGTTTCCATTATAAACCAAACTAGTGATAAAACAAGAAACTAAAAGATTCGATTGCAAGATCTAAAGATATACCTACAAGCACTCACCTCCCCGGTAACGGCACCAGAAAAGAGCTTCGTTGACAGGGTGTGAGTGCCACTTACCTAACCTCCCCGGCAACGGTGCCATAAAAGAGCTTGATGTCTACTACGCAACTTTATTCTTGTAGACACGTGTTGGGCCTCCAAGCGCAGAGTTTTGTAGGACAGTAGCAATTTTCCCTCGAGTGGATGACCTAAGATTTATCAATCCGTGGGAGGTGTAGGATGGAGATGGTCTCTCTCAAATGACCCTGCAACCAAATAATAAAAAGTCTCTTGTGTCCCCAACACACCCAATACAATGGCAAATTGTATAGGTGCACTAGTTCAGCGAAGAGATGGTGATAAAAGTGTAATATGGATGGTAGAAATATATTTTTATAATCTGAATAAATTAAAAACAGCAAGGTAGTAAATAGTAAACGGGCACACAAACGGTATTGCAATGCTTGAAAATGAGGCCTAGGGTCCACACTTTCGCTAGTGCAATCTCTTAATAATGCTAATATATTTGGATCACATAACCACCCCTCAAAGTGCGATGAAGAATCACTCCAAAGTTCCTATCTAGAGGAGAACATAAGAAGAAATCATTTGTAGGGTACGAAACCACCTCGAAGCTATTCTTTCCGATCGATCTATCCAAGAGTTCATACTAAAATAACAACAAATAATTTTTGACTCACTATACTCAATCCAACACAAAGAACTTCAAAGAGTGCCCCAAGATTTCTACCGGAGAAACAAAGACAAGAATGTGCATCAACCCCTCTGCGTAGATTACCACAATGTCACCTTAGGAATCTGCGAGTTGAGTGCCAAAACATATATCAAGTGAATCAAAATAAGACCCCATTGTCACTACGAGTATTCATTTGCAAGATACATATCAAGTGCTCTCAAATCCATAAAAGTATTCAATCTGATAACAACAAAATCTCAAAGGGAAAAACTCAATTCATCACAACAAGATCACTAGTATAGCGAGGTGCTATACAAACGGTTTTTAACCCCTTTCCGCGACGGCGTTTGGAACCTTCACCTAGTGAGTGAATGCGATAGGGGGGGTCCTTTCCACACGACCCAGAAACCGTCGGGGATATGCCCTCCTCGCACACACGCTCGGCAAAATGATGTCGTGTGCGACCGGCGAGTGACCAAATATGGTTATACGTACAATAGTGATAAAAAAAATACAATTATACAGGCGAAATCATTTTCGGTCATAAATACATCCCACACAGTCAGTCCCTACTAAACCTTTCTGTTCGTATACATCCCACACAGTCGCTCCAAGGAAAACGTTTGCGCAAGGTGGCCTAACACAAACAGTTTTCAACAGAATGTCGTGTGTGTTTTTTCAATGATCCAACATGGTTTATTCCTAGAAACAGTGTGCGTTGCCTGAGGTCATCGGCCACGGTGTTTTCTCAATAACCGTTTGTAATAGGAAAACCCAATTAGCAGGCTAATTGTCCTATTATTAATAATCCATTTATTAATTTAATTGACATTCATATTAAGCACATAATATATTTCATTTCCATATAAAGGAAGCATGATTTCATAATTGAAATACATCTGAGTACAACATGATATAGCTTCAGCACTCAGCTACCCCATTACACAACTGCACCAACACCAAGTTTCACATGCAACATCTAGAACCTTTCGAAATGAGCATCATAAACAGATGCATCTCATCTGGAAAACTGCTGAAGCGGAAGGCGAATATTGAGCGTTCATTCATGTTGAAGGTCTTAGCAACTTCAGGACATTGCCTGTGGATGATTGACCGTCCATCCTTCGTCCTCTTCAGGAACACTTCGATATTGAACCGTGGGTGTTGTATGAAAACTTTCCTCGCCTCCTGACCATAGAGGTGGTTTGAGAGGTAATCATCAGTGAAATGCTTTGGAAAGGCCTGAAAACAAGGATGTGCATAAATACTTTCTCTATATTGGAAATGGGGCAAAGGAATAAAAAAAGGCAAGGTATAATAGTTAGTACCATCTTGTGGTGAATTGATGTCTTCTTCATTGTGCACACAAAGATTTTGTTGTTTTTTGCCGCTAATTTCTTTATCCTAACAATCTTTCTGAGTTTCTTGACTTGATTGAAATTCATGGACAACTCATTTCCCCATATGCAAAAGGGTCTAACAGTGGGTCAAAACCTCTGGCAGTAGAACCTACATGTGCAAGACCAAATTGTTAAAACCCTAATATTAGAATGGTTCCTGCAATTGCACCATAATGTGTTATTAGACAACGGACCATGCAAGTGCCAACCTCGATTGTAAACCTCAGTGCTTCCCATTGTTTCGCTGCAACACATATAAGGTAGTTAGTCATCAGGTTAAGTAAGGGTTCGCATGCCATCAGTAAAATATGTTGATAAAAATAAGCACATTGCAGATTCATCAGATTAATTCAAGCCACATGGAAAACCCATTTATCCAAACCAAGCATGATTAAGAACTAGGAAATATAGCACTTGTATATGTTTCTCATGTATTTAGTATAGCCAAAATTGATTTATTTCTCGTATGGTATACAATAACAGAATGCAACCACAACAATTGAACATCGCATTGCAGAATTGAACCAAGCATTTAACTAAACACCACAACAAATGAACCAAATGTTAACTAAGCACCACATTGCACAATATAACATACTCCTAATAGAAGATCAAAGAGTTAAACAAACCAAGCATGCTTAACAACTTGGAAATATAGCAATTGTATTTGTTTCTCAAGTTTTTAGTACATCCAAATTTGATTTATTTCTCACATGGTATACAGTAACAGAATGTACCCACAACAATTGAACATCACATTGCGGAATTGAACCAAATAGTTAACTAAACACCACAACAAATGAACCAAATGTTAACTGAGCACCACATTGCACAATGTATAACATACTAGAAGATTAGACAGTTAACCAAACCAAGCATGCTTGACAACTTGGAAATATAGCAATTGTCTTTGTTTCTCATGCATTTTGTAAAGAAAAATTCAATTTATTTCTCACATGGAAGACAATACAAATTTTTACCCTGAAGAATTGAACATCACATTTGCATAATTGAACCAAAAAGTTAACTGAACACGACAACTAATTAACCAAACAGTTAAAAGGGTGGGCTCGAGAAAACTCCACGAACTATCGTTTAAAGCAGCCAACCGCGTCGCGTCATCGATGGCGAGGTGCGCCCCCAAGATCTGGGGGTCGGCACGAATGACAGCCATCGTGACCTCATCCACGCATGCGGCCACGATTTGCTTCTCCGCTGCCAAATGCTCCTTGAGACCCTGGTTATACTGTGTGCACCATAGCTTAGGGCGGCGCTTATTTGGTGGAGGGGTCAGTGATTTGGGTGGAAGGTGTCACGCCGGCGGACGGGGCATGTAGGATGTGGAAGGAGGAGGAGGATGGGGGTCAGGTGTGGATTACCTGCCTGGATAGACGAGGCCGAGCAATGTGAAGGAGGGTCGCCGGCGAGGAGGTGGCGTTGCAAGCATGGAGTGAAGGTTTCAACTTGGAAAGGAACGCAGCAACAGGGGAATGTGGCTTTTGGTAAGGGGGAGGGGGCGGGGAGGTTGTCACGCCCAATATGCGACCCTATCCAAAAGGAACTCGACGGTCCCACCAAGGATAGACCCGCATATTGAAACACTTTTGCAAGGTGGATATCATTACATCAACATTACATAATAGTGGGGATACATACATAAGGCACAAATGCCACAAGAATACAACATCACATCATATACAAGATCAACATCCGACTACGGATGAAACATAAACAGAAGCTCAAACGACATCCACCCTGCTAGCCCAGGTTGCTGACCTGGAACCTATCCCCTGATCGAAGAAGAAGCAGAAGAAGAACTCCAAAACAAGCAAACATCGCTCCCGCGTCATGATCATCGCATAACATGTACCTGCAACTGGTGGTGTAGTAATCTGTGAGCCACGAGGACTCAGCAATCCCATTACCATGGGTATCAAGACTAGCAAAACTCAAATGGGAAAGGAAGGAGTAAAGTGGCGAGGTTGCAGCAGCGACTAAGCATGTATGGTGGCTAACATACACAAATGAGAGCGAGAAGAGAAACAAAGGAATGGTCGTCAACTAGTAATGATCAAGAAGTGATCCTGAACTCCTACTTACGTCAGACATAACCCAAGAAACCGTGTTCTCCTCTCGATCAACCCGAAAAGAGACACTCACTCACGATTCGCTACGGTTGGTGTATTTTAGAAGAGTTTGCTTCAAGTTTACTACAACCGGATATTAACAAATTCCCATCTGCCACATAACCGCGGGCACGGCTCTCGAAAGTTTATACCCTACAGGGGTGTCCCAACTTAGCCCATGATAAGCTCTCGCGATCAACGAAGGATATTCCTTCTCCCCGGGAAGACCCGATCAGTCTCGGAATCCCGGCTACAAGACATTTCGACAGCAATAAAACAAGACCAGCAAAGCCGGCCGATGCGCCGACAATCCCGATAGGAGCTGCACATATCTCGTTCTCAGGGCAACACCGGATGAACACTACGTACGGCAACCGACGATACCCCAAGTTGCCTAGGGGCGGCACCGCAAGTGGCTCTGGTTTGGACCAACACTTAGACAAGCATTGGCCCGGGGGGCTGAATAAAGATGACCTTTGGGTTAATTACTCCCAAGGGAAAAGTAGGTTGTGGTGAGGCAAATAGTAAAACCAAGGCTGGGCCTTGCTGGAGGAGTCTTATTCAAAGCGAACTGTCAAGGGGGTCCCATAAATCACCCGACCGCGTTAGGGACGCAAAATCCGGGAACATAA
Organism: Aegilops longissima; assembly: GCA_021605205.1. Classification (NCBI taxonomy): domain Eukaryota; kingdom Viridiplantae; phylum Streptophyta; class Magnoliopsida; order Poales; family Poaceae; genus Aegilops; species Aegilops longissima. Next base: position 335,841,073 of record CM038676.1, read on the forward strand.
TACCGATATGACGGAAAACTAGGGCGGCAAGAGTGGAACAAAACACCAGGCATAAGGCCGAGCCTTCCACCCTTTACCAAGTATATAGATGCATTAATTAAATAAGATATATTGTGATATCCCAACAAGTAAACATGTTCCAACAAGGAACAACATCTCCATGTTCCAACAAGGAACAAACTTCATCTTCACCTGCAACTAACAACGCTATAAGAGGGGCTGAGCAAAGCGGTAACATAGCCAAACAACGGTTTGCTAGGAAGGGTGTCAAAGGTTAGAGGCTGACATGGCAATTTGGGATGGCTTGATAAACAGGTAATAGGTAGCGCAGCATAGCGATAGAACGAAGCAACTAGCATAGCAATGATAGTAGTGAGATCCAGGGTAGCGGTCATCTTGCCTCAAATCCCACAAGGAAGAAGAACGAGTCCATGAAGAAGATGAACGGATGAAGCCACAAAGACGAACCACACGTAGACGAACGAATCCTCACGATCGCAACGAAACAGGAACTATCGAAAAGAAGCACACAACATGGTAAACACACCACTCATGAACAAGGCATGATGCACAACAAGCATGATGCATGACAAGACTACATGAAGCTACTCATGGCAAGAGATGATGCAAACAAGAACAACACACCAAAGCAAGTTTAAATGAGGCCGGGAACAACATAGAACAATTCCGGTAAGTCCTCATATGCAAATTTCGAAATTGGTCCAGATCTGAATAAACCTTATGTTCAAGTTGTTAAACAGAAAGTTAAGATGCACCATGATGATCTACACGAAATTCTAGTCAAGTTACATATAAAGTTCATTAGATTCGGAGCTACGGCCTAGAAGATATGAGCAAAACAAGTTAAACATGGCATTGATGCAAAATGCATACAAACATCAAGCAAACACCTCAAAACATGGATGCAACATGATAATATGAAGCTATATGCAAAATCAAGCAAGTTTCATATAGAGCACACTCAAAACGGAGCAACGGTGCAACACATACACCCTATACAAGTTATGACAACAATCTGTCCAAAACAGCAACTAGGCATATTGCAAGCACCGAAACAACAAGCTACAGCATCTTAATATGGTAAAAAAAGGCATGGACGTGATGTACAGGTAAAGCACGACAAAACATGAACACTGAGCTATCTCCAGAAATCACTAGAACATGCCCAAACACACATGGCAAGATTGCAAATAATATCAGTTTCACAGACTTAGCAGAATTTACAGGACATGGCAGAAATAACATCAGGTTACCAAGTTTAGAGCTATCAAACAACATGCTACAGGAACTTATCATGGCAAACAAAGGCATGGAATGAATCTACTAATCTCATAGAACAAATGTCCCTTACTGACCATGAGCCAAAAGGGATCAGAAAATACAATTGCAAGCATGTGAATATAGCAAAAACATAAACAGATTCAGACTTAGTGCAAAACTGGAGCATGGCATAAACAGATAACAAGTAGGCATGTTTACGAGCTCGATGCACTCACTATGAGGCATTGAATGACAAACTAAGCATACACCCAACAACTAGACATGGCATAGAAGCTAGACATGGCAAGAACAACATCATAGCATACACGGATCAACTACAACAACCTTGGCAAAATTGAATAACATGTAAACAACCTGCCAGGAAACATTTTATAGCAAAAGTAGAGGTCGATTGACTCAAGATATGGCACTCCATAATTGCAAACAAGGGAATGGATGAATAGAGAATAACCATATGTTCAAAAAATCCTTACTGAAGTATCTCAAAATAAGCATGGATCTCTCGGTAGCATCAAGTTTACATGGCATAAAAATATCAGTGAGCAGGCTGAAATCAGCAACATCATCAAGCCTAGTTTGCATGCTTGTGCTAGTCACCACAGAGATCACAAAAATACATGGCATACACCCCTGTAAAGATGGCATGGCATAGATCAAAACACATGTAGACATCAACCTCATAGGATGCACACATCAATCATGGCAAAAATGACAAAAGAGCATGTTCTGTTAACAGATAGCAGAAAACATTATGAAGCACTCTTGCAACGATGATTCAGGCATAAAGATTAACTCAAATGAACATGATGCTATGGAACGAAATGACGTACTCGTCGAGACGAACAAACTGACATATTACACGCATGAAACGGAGCAGTACGCAGCAAGTTATGATGCGTTGAACATGGCATGATAATGTAAATAATTTCGGGACTTAGTCATTTTTCAGGAAAAAAACGGAGTGAGCGCGGATTAGCTAAAAGTCGCACGGGCAGGGTTTATTGGGCTCTCACCATTGGGCCAAGCCCAGGAAGTGGAGAGGAAGCAGCGGGCCTGCTGCAGCTGGGCTGGGTCTTGGGGAGGCCAGCCCACGAGGGAAAGGGGTCGGTCAACGGACGCTCGACCTCCTCCTGCTCGAACAGGGAGGCGGCGGCGGCCATGGCAGAGCACGCGGCGGCGCCGGAGCGCAGGGAGGCCGGGAGGGACCTGGGCAGGTAAAACGGGCGGATCCGGCCGGCCGTCGCCGGATCCGGGCAACAGCGACGGTGGGCGGAGCTCCGGGAGGCACGGGTCCACACCCATGGCGACCTGCGAGGCAGAGAGAGAGACGGAGGGAGAGGTTAGAGAGTTCGGGAGAAGGAAAGAGGGTGCAGGTCACGGGTACTCATCTCCGTGATGGCGGCAGATGGCTTCGCCGAGGGCGGCGGCGAAGGCCCCGATCCCATCGGGATCGAGCGGAGGGCGCGAGAGGTGGGAGGAGCGGGCGGCTCGGTCGACCGCAGGCGGCGTCGGGCCTGATTCGGCCTGGGCCGCAGACGGAGCCAGCCGGGCCCGGCGGGCGGGAGGCTGAAGGGGGACGTGGCACGACGAGGATGGTGGAGAGCGCCTTGCCGGCGGCGGCAGGCCAGTTGGGTGGCGCCAAGTGGCGGGACGGTGGTGGATGGCGCCGGAAAACGAGGGGGAGGCGGTTGGATGTGGCTGGCGGCGCAGATCCGAGGGGAAGGCTAGAGGTAGGTGGAGGGGCTAGGGATGCCAAATTTGGAAGGGGTGTCCATATATAGGCAGGGATGGCTAGGGTTTGGGTTTAAGGGGGTTTTAGGAGCGTTTTGGAGCCCCCGATAACGATCCGACGATCAGGAACGGAGGGGGCTTTAGGTGGGCTGCAGGTGGGCTGAGAAGAGGGGTTGGGCTGAGAGAAGAGAAGAGAAAGAGAGGCCCGGCGGTAGTTTCAAAGACCGAAACATCCGACGAAGGTACCGACAACGGTGCCGCTATATATTTAACGGTTGGGCTATCAAACGAGCTCTGAATGCGACAAAACTTGGCAGACGGTCTGTCTACACTATAATAAGACCGCACGACAAGTTGCAACCCATTCCGAGAACGTTTTTATGCCACTTATAAAATAATATTTCGGAGGTGCCGCGGGCGTGTGCGAGTGTGTCTGGACTCCGAACGGACAACGGAGAGGACCGGGGAAACCCGAACGAATGCAAGTTTTGAAAAACATGCAGATGAAAAGCAGATGATGACATGGCAAAATGCAAGACGTAAGAAAATGACATGGCAACGACGGCGAATAACTGGCAGACACCTGGCGCATCGAATCCGGGGCGTTCCAGAGGTAGATATTTCCGTGGAAGCCGAAAATTTGGAATCGCTTCAGCGAAAAAACTGGCGCGCAAAGTGTCATTAGACACGATCCCTTATTCAGAGTGGGCTGTGGACTGTAGCCATTGCACCTTCTCTCATAAGCCGTATGTGTACTATACTCCAACGGTGCTCCAAGATATTTTGTGTTGCATCTCACATGGTTGGTGATAATAAACTGTGTGGAATCTACTTGATTTTTCGTCTTGATTTGAATTACATAATGGGGTCACAGCGGCATTGGACGGTGTTTGAATTGCTAGACCTTTTATCTGCAGTGAACATGCAACTACATGCGTGTCGTAAAAAAATGGATTTATTCGGGGTTCGTTTGGAAATTTCATACATTAAATTGGTTTTCTAGCCATTTCTGGTGCACAATTCAAAATTAAAGCACATGCACATGCTCCGGTGCACCAACATGGGTTGCAAAATCATATATGTGTCCATGGGTTTATGCTTATGTCCCATGCAAGAAATGGGAATGAATTTTGAACACCACGGCACCGTGGCTCTCCGGAAAATATAGAGGTACTTGCTTTTTTAATTCTAGTAAATACAAAACCCGTCTGAAATTCATGAACCTTGGCATGCTATCAGGGAATGGCATCAACATGCTGGGGTAAAAAATATTGTCCCATTTGGGGCAGGTTGTGGTATAAGCTTCTCACAAACCAGAGCTTCTCACAAGAAAGACTCATGGTTCTCTAGGGAAACGTGTCACCTTTGTGGACAAAATGATATTCGTCGCCTCTTCTTCCTTTCATTTTTTTCCTGGTGTGAACACAGAACAACAGCAGTGTCGTGTAAAATTTTGGATTTTTTCGGGGATCGTTTGGACATTTTTATCTGTTAATTGAGTTTTCTAGGCATTTATGTGCATAATTCAGAATTGAACTACATGCACATGCTGGAGTCCATAAAAACGGGTTGCAAAATCAAATGTTTGTCCTTGGTTTGCAAGATTAGGTCACATGCAAGAAATGAGAACGAATGTCAAACACCTTGACACTGTCGTTCGGCCGCTAACATTGAGATACATGTTTTTAAAATTCTAGTAATCAAAAACTCGTCTGAAATTTATGAAACTTGACATGATATCATGGAATGGCAGCGACATGCCGTGGTAAAAATATTGTTCCATTTGGGGCAGGTGTGAGTATAAGCTTCTCGCAAACCAGAGCTTCTCTCACAACAAGCCTGATGGTTTCGGTAGGGTACGTGCCACCTTGGGTGATGAAACGATAACTGTTGCCTCTTCTTACTTTCAAAATGTTTCTCGTGTCAACATAGAACAACATGAGTGTTGTGTCAATTTTTGGGATTTTTCGGGGTTCGCTTGGACATTTTTAGACATTAACTGAGTTTTCTATGCATTCATGTGCATAATTCAAATTTGAACTACATGCACATGCTCTAATGCATATAAATTAGTTGAAAATTCAAATATGTGTCCTTGGTTGCATGCTTAGGTCCCATACAAGAAATGGGAATGAATGTCAAACACCCTGCCACCGTCACTCGGCCGCAAACATTGAGATGCCTGATTTTTAAATTCTAGTAAATCCAAAGCTCGTCGAAAATTCATGAAACTTGGCATGCTATCATGGAGCGGCATCAACATGTTGTGGTAATTATTTTTGTCCCATTTGGGGAAGGTCTGGGGATATGCTTCTCACAAACGAGAGCTTCTCACAACAAGCCTGATGGTTTCGGTAGGGAATATCCCACCTTTGGGGACAAAACGATATCCATTGCCTCTTATTGCTTTCAAAAATTTTCTCGTGTCAACATAGAACAACAGGAGTGTGTCCATTTTTGGGATTTTTCAGGGCTCGTTTGGACATTTTTATGCATTAATTGAGTTTTCAATGCATTTTATGTGCATAATTCAAATTTGAACTACATGCACATGCTCTAATGCATATAAATTGGTTGAAAATTCAAATATGTGTCCTTGGTTGCATTCTTAGGTCCAATGCAAGAAATGGGAATGAATGTCAAACAACCTGCCACCATCACTAGACCGCAAACATTGAGATACCTGGTTTTTAAATTCTAGTAAATCTGAAACTCGTCTGAAATTCATGAAACTTGGTATGCTATCATGGAGCGGCATCAACATGCCGTGGTCAATTTTTTGTCCCATTTGGGGCAGGTTTGGGTATAAGTTTCCCACAAACCAGAGCTTCTCACAACTAGCCTGATGGTTTCGGTAGGGAACGTCCCACCTTTGGGGACGAAACGATATCCACTGCCTCTTATTGCTTTCAAAAAATTTCTACCGTCAACATAGAACAACAGGAGTGTTGTGTTAAATTTTGAAATTTTTCGGGGTTCATTTGGACATTTTTATACATTAACTGGGTTTTCTAGGCATTTTATGTGCATAATTCAGATTTGAACTACACGCACATTGTCGGATGTGGGGTTCTGGCAAACCTTTTAGGGTTCGAACACTAGGGTGCGCGCGAAGTTCTTCCCTCCTATCGTTCTACGCTCTAGCTCGCTAAGATCTTGCGAACGAACTCGACGAACTCACAACACAGAAAGAGACACGAGGTTTATACTAGTTCGGGCCACCGTTGTGGTGCAATACCCTACTCCAGTGTGGTGGTGGTGGATTGCCTCTTGGGCTGATGATGAACAGTACAAGAGAAGAACAGCCTCCTGAGGTTGTGTCGATGTACAAAACTAGGGGCACATTTTTGTACCCCTTTAACTATGCACGAGCAGTCAGAGCCACGCCCGCGACCGCACCAAGCAGAGCGAGGGAGGTGAGCCGAGATAAGACCGAAACCCAAGACGAAGCAAAGCAACGACAAGGACCAAGGCCGCAAAGATCAGATGGGCGAAGCGGGTTTCCCCGGCAAGAATCCTTGCCGGGGCGGCCCTAGCAGCCCCGGCAAGACCCTTGCCGGGGCAGCTCGCCCACGCCAGCCGAGCGAGGCACCCTTGAGCCCACCAACACTCAACACATGTGTTGGGACAGGGCTCGGGAGGCACCTCAGTGGTGGCATGCAGATCTTTGTGAAGACAAAGAATAGTCAAGATCAAGTGAGGATGGGAAAGCAGCCATCCTCGCCGAAGGAACCCACAAGACCCCCGGCAAGATCCTTGCCGGGGACGCCTGCGCACCACGGCAAGACCCTTGCCGGGTCACCCGGCAAGACCCTTGCCGGGCCAATCGGCAAGGCCCTCACCAAGTGCACCAGCAGGGCCACCATCAGACCCGCACCAGCCACGTCTCCGCCACCGTTCGCATGCAGCTGCCGACCCAACCAGCTGGGCAGGCACCTGCGTGGCTATCTGCAGCCCTTCGTGGAGGCTCCACCACCGCGCCACCTCAGCTGCCTGCCTGCCTACATGGCACCGCATGCACCGCTGGCCAGGGCGCGTGTCGCAGCCTGGAGGAGCAGCGACGGACGGGACGGGCCTCGCCCCCGTCCCCGATAAAGTAAGAGGACACCTAAGCGATGCATTAAATGCACCTTGTCCTATAATACGAGGGATAACCTCATGCCACTGTAGACCTTTCCACCTCCTGTGTGCCACTGTGGCAGCCCCTTTTCCTATAAAAGGAGGCCCAAGGCGACCAGGAGAAGGATTCGGCTTTTTGGCGCTCGTTACACTCCGTAGCTAGCTCAAGAACACAGAATATAGCCACCAAAGCAGGAGTAGGGTTTTACGCATCCTCGCGACCCGAACCTGGATAAAAGAACCGCGTGCTTCTCTGTTAGACCCGCTCTTCTCTCAACCCCGCGCCCCGCAACCGTAGTAGGGATTCTTGTGATCCCATAGGTGTCGTTTCCCACCGACAGGTTGAGGTCTTCTTGTGGCTTCGCTCTCGATCAGATTGGATCGAGCTAAGATGAGATGGCTCAAGCTCCGTCCCCTCTACTGTGGTGGCTAGTCCTACTTATATAGGCCCTGGTCCTCTTCCCAAAAATCAAGCGGGAAGGGAGCAAACAACGGCGGGCAAATTTGAAGGGGGACAGCTAGTACAAGCTATCCTGACAAAAGCGGTCTTCGCGTGCGAAAAGCGCTGGGGTGACACCGTCTTGGGCTCCACGTTGACCTCCGCCTTGCCGTACTCCTGGTCTTGGTCTTATTGCACCAATATGGCAACCTTTGCCTGATGCATCGGTACTCTTCACCTGCGCTTTCCTCCTTAGCACCAAAGAGGAAATGGGGACGCTGCGTGCACTAGCACCCGCCTGGCACCATCCGTCATGGCTCACGTCACGAGAGTCTCATGAGGTTTGCCGCGCCTTGATATCTCCGCTCCTCGTGAGCCTGCCTAGCTAGGCCACTCCAGAGGAGGTCTTGCATCGTCCGCCTCGCGAGGGTCTTGGATGCCTTGTCGATGAAGATGGGTCGTACGGCTTGCTGCTTAGCCACGCTGTGGGCCGCACACAGGCAAGTCTAGGGACCCCTGTTCCCAGAACGCCAACAGTAGCCCCCGGGCCCAAGGTGCGATCGGGCTTGGCTTCGCGGCGAAGCCAAGGGTCATGTTTGGAGCACCATGGGCCCCAAAAGCTTGCGGCCTCAGTCGACGCGTGGCGGTTGATTGGACGTGGGCGTCTCCGCTTCTCCACGCTGCCTCGGCAACTGCACGATTTGACAAGTCCCTGCGACATGCAAGGAAAACCATCATTACCTACGATCGTGGGAGACGCCGATTGGCCTTCTCTGGCTATAAATGGGGAGGGGGCTAAGCCCCCGTTGCCCATCTCTTCCTCGCTCGCTTGCTTCGCCCTCCTTGCTCCTCAGCTGACAACAAAGGCGGCTGTCGGTGTCAAAACCGGCGGATCTCGGGTAGGGGGTCCCGAACTGTGCGTGCTAGGCGGATCGTAACAGGAGACAAGGGACACGATGTTTTTACCCAGGTTCGGGCCCTCTCGATGGAGGTAAAACCCTACTCCTACTTGATTAATATTGATGATATGGGTAGTACAAGAGTAGATCTACCACGAGATCAAGGAGGCTAAACCCTAGAAGCTAGCCTATCGTATGATTGTTGTTCTGTCCTACGGACTTAAACCCTCCGGTTTATATAGACACCGGAGAGGGTTAGGGTTATACAGAGTCGGTTACAATGGTAAGAGATCTACATATCCGCATCACCAAGCTTGCCTTCCACGCCAAGGAAAGTCCCTTCCGGACACGGGACGAAGTCTTCAATCTTGTATCTTCATAATCCAGGAGTCCGGCTGAAGGTATAGTCCGGCTATCCGGACACCCCCTAATCCAGGACTCCCTCAGTAGCCCCTGAATCAGGCTTCAATGACGACGAGTCCGGCGCACAGATTGTCTTCGGCATTGCAAGGCGGGTTCCTCCTCCAAGTACTTCATAGAAGATTTTGAACACAAAGGATAGTGTCCGGCTCTTGTAGCTCGGACCTCAGCCCTTCTCAGCAGGGCTCGTCTTCGAGGGACCTTCTCCCGGAGATGATGGAGAGCGGAACGCCTTCCCCTGCCGTACCGCCTAGCGAGGCAGGCGACCCTGAGGTATCGTCGCGGAGGGTTTCTCCGAATCCGGCAGGGCCAGATGGTAGTCATCTGGGCCCCCAAAGCCCTCCGCGTCCGGCCTTCAAAAAGGGCCATCAGACGAGTCCTGCACCGTCCGGTGCGTGGTCGGAGGAGCTGAAAGATCTGCTAGGGCGAGCGTCTATCTCAGAGGAGCAGCGTGCCTTCATGGGTATGGTGGTTGAGAGGATTTCGTCCGCGGAGAGCAGATTGCATGAGGCCGTCAGGAGTTTACTGACAGGTTTTGAGGTATACAGTTGCGCATGAACAAGATGCGCCCTGTGTAGATAGTAGCCCCTGAGACTCTGTGTGTTGTCAAAAGTGACGGCGCGCAGAGGATCATAATCCCAAGTCTAAAATGCCGCCTTCATGTGTAGGTGGCGAAGTGTCCGGCGGCCAGCCGGACTGATGAATTTGCCGAGCTAAACCGGCAACTTGATGTGGCAGATGCCGACATCACGCTTGTTAACAGGTGGTTGACGAGGCACAAGGTATGTAGTTCCTCCGGTGGCACATAGTAAGAGGAGCTTTATGCCAGTATCTTACAATGTGTGTGCGTGATGCAGATGGTGCTGCTGCCATGGAGAATCTTCGGGCGGAACTTGCCCGAGACAAGGAGCAAGCCAGAAAAAGTGATGCGGCTGCGGAAAGGCAATTGTAACCGACTCTGTGTAACCCTAACCCTCTCCGGTGTCTATATAAATCGGAGGGTTTTAGTCCGTAGGACAGAACAACAATCATACCATAGGCTAGCTTCTAGGGTTTAGCCTCCTTGATCTCTTGGTAGATCTACTCTTGTACTACCCATATCATCAATATTAATCAAGCAGGAGTAGGGTTTTACCTCCATCGAGAGGGCCCGAACCTGGGTAAAAACACCGGGTCCCTTGTCTCCTGTTACCATCCGCCTAGACGCACAGTTCGGGACCCCCTACCCGAGATCCGCCGGTTTTGACACCGACAGCCGCCGCTTGGAGTGCTGCTCTGGGGAGGAGCACCAGGCCGTTGCGCACTCCGATCGCGGCCGCTCCAATAGCAGCAGCAGTTCTTGGGAGTCCGACAGCTCTCCCGAGCTTTACGAGACTCCGGAGACGAGCGACGACAGCTACGTCCCTCCGAGCTCTCTCCGCGCTCGGAGCAGGGCTGCGGCGTCCGGCAGCCGCCGCCGCTGATCTGGATGGGGTTGGCGCCGGCCTCCCGTGGCCCACTGTTGATGATGGAATCCGCCACGGGAGGGTGTAGATAGGATTACCCTTACTGTCAGCTGTTGTTTCCTGCGATGGGCCACGAATCACCCGTGGGGGCGTGTAAGTGTCGGAGTAATTGGACACGGATACTCCGAAGACGGCGAGACAATAAATCAAGACATCGGGGCTAGCAAAGCCCCTCAGTCCGACTGCCCGGCCGCTCCTGCCGGCTCCCCGTCTGACTGCTCTGCCCGGCTGGCTGTCGACTGCTCCACCAGGCCGGCTGCTGGCTGCCGACTGCGCCAACCAGCCGGCTGCCGACTGCAGCCCGACCCGACACCGACAAGACACCGACGGGACGACCGTACCGCTACGTCATCTACAGTGTACCGTTTCCCCTAGGTACTGATTTATAAAGTACACCAGGGGACAAGCATGACATGCACCATGCCACTAGCTATGCCTACATAGCTTGGCTTGTAAGCTACCGAAGGTAGCTTACAACCAAAGCCACTACCACCCATGCCACTAACTAGCTTACACATTAAGCTAGCTACACACTATAAAAGGAGGCCTCATCCATCCATCCAGGAGGATGGACTCCCACGGCCACACACTCCACCATGGCCATGCTTGGCCACTAGAGCATGCATCACACATATACAGAGTCAGATGCCCATGACACAGATCCCAGATACAACTCCAGGAGCACTTTGTACTGCCTGATGTACACCCCAGATATATACATACAGACATGCAGGAGTAGGGGTGTTATCTCTTCGGAGAGCCCCGAATCTGGGTTAACTAGCGCGTGCTACTCGCATACCCGTCCCTGGATATTCCGGCAGCAGTCTTGCCCACACACTAAGCCACCTTGTGGCATATGTCGTCCTGCACCCCCCATGAGAATACCACGACATTTGGCGACCACTGTGGGGCGGTACTATGCTACCGCGCTGCTGCTGGTTTCGCAATCCGGGCGGGACCATCTTCGCCATCACCGCCGCGGCGTCACGCCGTCTCTCCGGTAGCGCTCGGGGGCTCGACTTCGACCCATCCCCGGAGCGGCCGCGCGGGATGGCGCGTCCTCGTCGTCGGCCTCGCCGCCTTCGTCATCATCACCGTTGCAACGACGACCGTCCGTCATAGCAAGCGCCAGCGGCGGTGCCTCGCTTCGATCGGCCGCATCCGCGCTTGGCGTCGTGCCGCGTCGCTCTCGTCTGCACCCCTCCGCGTTGTGCCTTGCTCCGGCCGAAGCGCGCGTTTGCCACTCCATATCTCATCTATGCAAGCAAGCTAGATACAAGTCAAATCATGGTCAAACCATTAGCCAAACACCACCTATGCATTAGTCAGACACTGCCCATACACTTGCCAGATGCAAACTATGCATGCCTCGTTACATGCCTTGGATAATAGTCGGATATTCCTCATACACGAAACAGACAATAGTCAGATTACCTGTACACATCCCGTACGCTAGCTGGATACTAGCTATGCACAGCTCGCCTCTTGTTTGTCCACTGCGCCGGCTGCAGTTCTGCACCCGCCGCAGCTCCGCTACTCAGCAACTCCAGCACCTCCTGCTGAGGAGCTCCTGCTGCGCCGCCCCACGCCGCTCTGGCCTCGCGCAGCCGGCCACCACCCGGTCAGGCTGGACCACCTCCTGCTTGCTGTCTCTGGACGCCCCGCGCCTGAGCCACCGAGCCGTTTCCATCTGCCTCCTGCAGAACCGGGCAAGCGGCCTCCAACGCCACCGCCCGACCGGGCGCTCCACGGTGCTCAGATTTCGACCAGCACGCGAAGCTTCTCCCCATCGCGCTCTCCAACCCGCGAACGCGCGGCACTGTCCGCGGCCTTCCCCGCCGTCGGCCGCGGACGACCCCGGTCGTGTCTGCGCATCTCTGCTGCGCTGGCCGCCCTCCGCCGATCAAGCATGCATCCTAGCCCGGCTCCTGCGTGTCCGGCTCCCCAGCGCTGCTTCCGCCTGCCGGCCTGGCGACTGTTGGCCCCCGCCTGCGGGCTGCTCTGCCTCAAGACGCCGACTCCTCACCCGGCCGGCCTGGCCGGGCTGCCCCGCTTGCCCGTGGCGGCTCGCGGATCCGGCCACTCCCGCTGCGGCACGCGCCACGCCCGCCGGCTTCAGACGCCTCCGCCTCCTCCGTGGGACCCGGCGTCGGCCTCGCGGCTTCCCCATGACCTTGCCGATCGCGCCCTGGCGCTTCGCCTGCCCTGCCGCGCCGAAGTCGCCGATGCCGACTTCGCTGGACTCCCTGCAGGACCTACCATCGCTTCCATCGCAGCTGGAGGCCTCTCCTCCAGCGACGGCTCGCCCGGCGTCCGCGCCTCGGCGCCGGGCTGCTGCGGCCTTGCCGGCCAGCCAGCAGCCGGCTGCGCCCGTCGCCCTGCCGGTCCCTGCCGAGCCGCCTTGCTATGGCCGGCACCTGGAGAAAAAGAAAAAAAGAGAGAGAGAGAAAGGGCCGAGTGCCCAATCCGGCTGAAAAAGTCAATGGCCGGCTGCTAGGAAAAAATTGTGTGTGTGCATCCGGCTGCCCAGATCCGGCCGAAGAAAATGCCGGGAGCCCACGGTTGACTGGCAGAAAAAAAGAGAGAGAAAGAAGTTGGCTAGGACAAAGAGAAGAAAATAAACACCCGTCCGGATGATTCGTCCGCCTGCTTCGCCACTCGGACGGTCAGTCGTGACCCGCGCTGTCGGCAGTGCCAAGCCGGCTGGCCTGCCTCCTGCTCCGATGGCACACCCAGCGGGTGCGCTGACGCGCCCCAGCGAAGAAAGAGAAGACAAAGTAGTTGCCGGGAGATCCGCCCGACCGCCATCGGCGGCTCAATCTGGGGCTACACCTGTGGGTGGTGACGTGCCTCGCCAAGAAGAAGACAAAGTAGTTTAGAGATCCGCCCAACTGCTCAGATCGGCCCGAATCTCGAGGCTACCAGGCGGAGGTCTGTGACGCTCTCGTGAAGATTGTAGACAAGAGAAGAGTTTTGTCCGCTGTCGCCAGCGGCGAAGGAAAAAAAAAGAAAAAGGGCGCCAGAAGACACCTCGCCGCTGACCGTCGAGCTCGACGCTGTGGGCCCCCCTTCGAGCTCCCGGCTGCACCTAGTGTGCACGGCAAGACTCATGAAGGCGTCGAGTCGCACCGGGCTGTTTCGCAACTCACGCCTGCTCACGAAAACCAATGTGAGCTCCTCACCGCATATTTTTTGCACCACGCGAAGATGGATAACTCGAGCGATGCTCGGGGCTGTCTCCGCATTTTATTACAAGATTCACTTTTAGCCTGGCGCCAGCCAGAAGTTGGCTCCGGCTGGCCGCTGGCCTCGAGACGTTAGTTCCCGCAGACGTCTTAGTACCGTGCGCGGTACCAAAGGCCCACTTTTAGTCACAGACCGTAGAGCGGCTGTCCGACTAGCAAGAGTGAACGTTGGAGGCCACCTAAGCGAAAAACGACCGGGAAGAAAAACGGATCGGGCGATCCGGCCGTTTCCTTTACAAGTATCTACTTGGTTGAATCTGCTTCGCACCTCGAGTAATCGTGACACTCCACTGCTGCCCACTCACCACATTGCATCGCAAACCGGCTGTCCGGCAAGCAAGAGCACAAGCCAAAAAGCGGAGGGAACACGAAACCGAGTCGGCACCCTCCGCATAAAACTTGCAATACTAAAAGAAAACATTTGATATATCTGCGTGGACTAACTTTCTCTTTTTCATGATCATTTTCATGAACACTCGCTAAAACCTCCGCCTAACTTTGCCAAGTTGCCCGGAGGCTTGGGGCTACCGCCGGAGTAATTGGACACGGATACCTCAAGACGGCGAGACAATAATCAAGACATCGGGCTAGCAAAGCCCCTCATCCGACCGCCCGGCCGCCTCGCCGCTCCCCTGCTCGACCGCTTCCGCCTGGCTGGCTGCTGGCTGCCGGCCGCCGACCGCTTCCACCAAAGCCGGGCTGCCGGTCGGCCGATCAACGCCAACCAGCCGGCTGCCCATCGCAGCCCGACCCGACAATCGACGGGACGCACTCATATCGCGACGTCATCTATATAGGACGTGTCCCCTGGTACTGATTTATAAAGTACCCCAGGGACAAGCATGACATGCACCATGCCACTAGCTATGTTTCACATAGTTGGCTTGTGTTACCCAAGGTAGCTTACAACCAAAGCCACTACCACCCATGCCACTAGCTAGCTTACACATAAGCTAGCTACACACTATAAAAGGAGGCCTCATCCATCCATCCAGGAGGATGGACTCCCACGGCCACACACTCCGCCACGGCCATGCTCTGCCACTAGAGCATGCATGCTCACTCCAGACACACACATATACAGAGTCAGATGCCCATGACACTGATCCCAGATACAGCTCCAGGAGCACTTTGTATTGCCTGATGTACAACCCAGATATATACATACAGACATGCAGGAGTAGGGCTGTTATCTCTTCGGAGAGCCCCGAACCTGGGTAAACTAGCTGCCAGGTACTCGTGATACCGCCCTCGGATATTCCGCAGCAGCCTTGCTCATTACACTAAGCCACCTTGTGGCATATGTTGACCTGCATCCCCCGTGAGAATACCACGGCAGTAAGGGTATGTAATGTCTTTCATGCTTATCGTCCTTGTTGTAAAAACTCGGTGAACGCACGTCCCGTTAAGGCTCGGTCCCCCCTTTCTTTCCTGGCGATGGCTTGTTGCTCTACGCTGACACGTCCCGGTCCCAAGGCGGCTACGGCCGTCGCTGGTATGCCAGGTCGCATGCCGTGGTCAAGGCCAGGAGGTGCGCAGCCCGAGGTCCAGTAAGAGATGCTGAGGTGCGATGCTCAGGAGGTCCTCCTTAGCGCTCAAGTAGCCCTGGTAAGGCGAGAAAGGGAGTTGACGTGGCCGCAACGGGGTTGCGGCAGGGCGTGAGCGATCATTAGGCCCAAACATTTAGCCGATCCGGGTGCAAGACTTATCTTGTTGATTTCGTGACGACTCATGACGTCGCGCTAGGGTTGTGCACCAACTTGTGCGGCATAGACAGGCCAGCCCTTACGAGTTTCCCTACCCTCATGCTCTCCTTATTGCTCTACGTCCTTAGGTCTCGGCCCTCGAGCGAGCTCAGCCGCCGCTGGTATGCTAGGTCGCGATGCCATGGTAAAGGCCAGGGTGTGAGGGCTGGAGAGCCAGTAAGAGCTCCTGAGTCGCGATGCTCAGGAGCCGCCCTTTTAACGTGCAAGCGAATCGCACGAAGGGAAGAGAGACTCACGGTGCCACCTACTATCCTTTCCTCGGGACCCCTGTGAACAGGCATAAGAAGGAACATGGTTGTCTGTTACAGCTGTTAGCCTATCGCTGGTTGCTCTGGGTGAGGCAAAGACACCGAGGGCCTGGTGAGGTGAAGTACACGGCGCGTGCCACGAGCCAGAGCTCGACCACTAAGATTTGTCGGTCGTGGCAGGGACGGACCCATGCACCAGCGCCGTGCCTGTGTGAAGGCCCCGGGGAGGCCATGATCGAGCAGGCGATAGCCGTTGGCAGGTTAAACATAAAGATCAGACCGACTTGGATAAATGCAGGAAGATACATGCCACTGGGCCTGGCCCGAGCGGCTTGGGGATGATGTAGCCCGAGGGGCGCCCCCAGCAAGGTAAGCTAAAGACTTAAGCAAAAGGGATACATGCCACATGGACGGACCCGTGCGGCCTGGGAATAATGCAGCCCGAGGGGCGCTCCCAGCTTAAGCGAACTTGAAAGATGTCACCTGGTTCTGTAGACGAGGTAGAGTTGGTGTAGCCGAACCACGCTGTTGAAGGAATGGTTCCTCATGATCCACTCAACCTTGAGCCTCGGAGGCCTCGGGGCCTGGAGGTTCCCCAAGACCGCTCCATCTCCTCCAGTGGACGGCGTGGAACTTGGCCTCCTGAGCTGCCAGGACTTGCCACATGTTGTGCTGATAGGCCGACGCCACGCTTGGCAAGCCAAAGGGCATGCGAACGTAGCTGTCTGGTGGGCCCTCACAGCGGCCCACACGCGATGGCCAGAAGCGCTCCTGAGATGCAGCCCTGTTGAGCCCTGGGATGTCGATGCGACACGCAGATCCGCATCCTCGCTGGATGGGGAGTGCGCCCAGAGCGGCTGTGGCCGCGCACGGCTCTTGCTTCTTGCAGTTCCTGGGTGGTCTTGGTGATGAACTCTTGGGTGGTGGGCGCTCCTTGCCCTGTGTTCTCCTAAGGGAAACGTGTCGTGAAGCACGCCTCCAAGTGGTGCCCAAGCGCCTCCCTCGTGAGGTTGGCAAAGTCTGAGGCCCTCCAGAAGAGAGCCCCCGAGCCCTGCCCGAGGAGGGCGCCGGGCGTGCCTTCCTATGCGATGGAGGGAGGCGCCCCTGGAGCGGGCGCTGATCCTGACGAGGCTCCTGCTGCGTCGCCATCTCCTTGGGGTCCTGCGCGGCGCAGCAGCTTCTTCTTGGGGATTGTCTCCGGAGGGCCTTCACTTCTGCTGTTGGGGTTGTCGATTGCTGCTGCTTGGAAGGCGCGCTCAAGGGAGCACACCGCATCCCTCTCTTCACATGGGACCGTGATGATTTCTCCGCTTCCTGGCATCTTGAGAATGTTGTACCCGTGGTGAGTGACTCTCATGAATTTGGCCAGGGCTGGGTACCCGAGGATGGCATTGTACGGCAGGAGGATGTGCGCGACGTGAAGTCGATGAGTTCGGTGCGGTAGTTCTTGCGCCCCCCCCGCAGGTGACAAAAAGGACTTGCCTGCCCTATCGGTGTGGTGGAACCGCCACCACTCCCCGAGAAAGGCTTGGTTGGCTGGAGCTGCTCATAGGGCACTTTGGAGATTGTCGAACATGTCGACGGATAGGACGTTGAGCCATGCGCCACCGTCGATGAGAGTCTTGGTGACTTGCACATTGCTGATGACAGGGGAGCACAGCATAGGGAGTGCTCCTGCGGTGGCCGCGCACTTAAGCTGATCTACCGAGTTGAAGGTGATGGCACATTGGGACCACCTGAGCGGGCGCGTGGCCTCGAGCTTGGGGAGCACCGCGTTCACCTCGCGAACGAACTGTTTGAAGATGCGCTGAGAGGCTGGGGCCTGAGCATCGCCCAAGATGCAAGCGATCGCACGCGGTTCCTGGAAGCCCCCGGCCCCCTTGTCCTGGTGGTGGTCGTCGTTCCTTCTTGGTGGCGGCAGCGGGGGAAGACCGGCATTGCCCTAGGGGCGATCCTCACGAGGTGGGTCCCTCCAGGCGACTCGCGAGGTTGATCCTGCCAACGGTCCTCGCGAGGCCGGTCGCGCCACTCCTGGCGCGGGCCACGGTCGTCCCAGTGTCCGCTGCCGCCCTTCCCACGCTGTCGTAGCCCCGGTCGCTGCGCTGGGCGTCGATCGAAGGCCCTTCTCGTATGGCTCGGCTCTTGGCGATCGCTGGTGTTGTGGGTGTTCAGGTTGTGGAAGGCGCTGTTCTTGGACGACTCAGCAATCTCTCCTCGCTGGTGTCGGGCTCCGCCATGCGAGCACAACTCGCCTTTTTGCGCTTCACGCCCTTGGCCTTGGTCTTCTTTTCTTCCGCTCCTGCGGCTGGTAGCTCGAGGAGAGAGAGGCGCCCCTCCTCAGATCTTGCGCACTTGGTCGCCAGGTTGAACAGCTCCTGAGAAGTGCAGAGCTCCTCGTGGATAGACAACTCTTCCTTCATCTTGACGTCATGGACGCCGTCAGAGAACGCGGAGATGATGGCCTCGTCCATGACCTTTGAGATCTTGAGGCGGGTGTTGTTGAAGCGCTGGATGTACTTCTAGAGAGTTTCTCCCTGCTATTGCTTGATGCGGCGTAGATTGCCCGCGGCCGGTGGGCGGTCGCGAGTGCCCTGGAAGTTGGCGACGAAGTGGTCGCGCATCTCGTCCTAGGAGGAGTTCGAGCCGTGCTGCAGGTTCAGGAGCCAGGAACAGGCCCCATCCTTGAGAGCCATGGGAAACCAGTTCGCCATGACTATTTCATCGCCGTTTGCCGCTTCGATGCTCAGCTCATAGAGCTACAGGAACTCCGCGGGGTCGGCGGTGCTGTCGTAGTGAGGAGGCAGATCGGGCTTGAACTTGCCTGGCCCGGCAACACTATGCAGCTCGGGGGTGAAGGCGCGGCAGCCGGCCGTGGTTGCCGGGGCCCGCTTCAGGGGTGGACCTTGGTCTTGACGGGGTTCGCGCTGCGCCGCTGCGGGCGGTGCACGGTCTTGACAGGTGGCGCGGGGAGCGCCGGCGCAGCTTCTCGCGGTCGAGGGATTTCTTGGCAGCTTCTTTCTTCACGTGCGGGCACCGGGCGTGGTGGATCATGCCGCGGAGGCGCGCGCCTTGGTTCTAAGGCACCGTCTTGGGGTTGAGGCGGTGGAGACATGCCATGAGCCCTGTCGCCCACGGCTGGTTGAGGGGGAGGCAGAGAGTGGGACGGCACCGCAGAGTCCCCTGCAGCGCGGATGAGCTCGGCGACGCGATCGAGCCACTCCTCGTAGATATCGTCGACGGTGCGGTAGCGTAGGAGCTCGTTCGCCACGAGGAGCGCGGCCCGTGCCTCCATGGGAGCGCGGTGCGCGTGAGACGAAGAACCAGCAGGGGTGAGCGACGGAGTGGCGGTGCGGCCGTCCTGCGGCACCGAAGGGTGCAGCGAGGACGCCTGCTGCTCGTTCCCCGCTGGGCCGGTGGCAGCATTGGCGGCGGGAGACAGAGAGAGACGGGGTGGCCCGCCTACGGGGGCCGTCTGAGCGACGCGGGCGGAGAGGGCAGCCCGACGCTCAGCTCGAGCACGGCGAGCGTCCGCCATGGAAGCGACGGAGCAATGAAGCAATGAGCCGACGGAAGGGAAACTACGGCGCACTCCTACCGGGCGCACTAAATGTCGGATGGGGTTCCGCAAACCCTTTAGGGTTCGAACACTAGGGTGCGCGCGAAGTTCTTCCCTCCTATCGATCTACGCTCTAGCTCGCTAAGATCTTGCGGACGAACTCCGGATTTAACTCACAACATACGAAAGAGACACAGGTTCATACTAGTTCGGGCCACCGCCAGGTGTAATACCCTACTCCAGTGTGGTGGTGGTGGATTGCCTCTTGGGCTGATGATGAACAGTACAAGAGAAGAACAACCTCATGAGGTTGAGGTGTTCTTGTGGCTTCGCTCTCGATCGGATTGGATCGAGCTAAGATGAGATGGCTCAGGCTCCGTCTCCTCTACTGTGGTGGCTAGTCCTACTTATATTGGCCCTGGTCCTCTTCCCAAATATCGAGCGGAAAGGGAGCCAACAACGGCGGGCAAATTTGAAGGGGGACAGCTAGTACAAGCTATCCTGACAAAAGCGGTCTTCGCGTGCGAAAAGCCCTGGGGTGACGACGTCTTGGGCTCCGCAATGACCTCCGCCTTGCCGTCCTCTTGGTCTTGGTCTTGTTGCACCAATATGGCAACATTTGCCTGATGCCTCGGTACTCTTCGCCTGCACTTGCCTCCATAGCACCAAAGAGGAAATGGGGATGCTGCGCGCACTGGCGCCCGCCTGGCACCGTCCTCATGGCTCACGTCACGAGAGTCTCGTGAGGTTTGCCGCGCCTTGATATCTCCGCTCCTCGTGAGCCTGCTTGGCTAGGCCACTCCAGAGGAGGTCGTGCATCATCCGCCTCGCGAGGCTTGGACCCTCGTGAGGGTCTTGTATGCCTTGTCAATGAAGATGGGCCGTACGGCCTGCTGCTTCGCCACGCTGTGGGCCGCAGGCTGGCAAGTCTGGGGACCCCCGTTCCATGAACGCCGACACACATGCTCCAGTGCGTATAAATCGGTTGGAAAATCAAATCTGTGTCCTTGGGTGCATGCTTAGGTCCCATGCAAGAAATAAGAATGAATTTCAAACACCAAGGCACCGTTGATTGCCGGCAAAACGTTGATATACTTTTTTTTAAAATTCTAGTAAATCCAAAACTTGTCTGAAATTCATGGAACTTGGCCTGCTATCATGGAATGGCACCCGACATGATGTGGTATTTTTCATGTCCATTTTGAGAGAAGGCGCACTCGAATAACTGCCAACAAAGGCATTTTGAAAAAAAAGTTGCCACTTTAATATCTCAAACGTTTGTATAATTCAAATCGTGCGCGTTCTGTTAACCATTTACATGACGCCACGTGTCTTGGTATTAATGGCTATAGGAGGTGTCGTGCGGACAACTGCTTGACTGAAGGGGAGGTGTGCGAGTGCAGTCCGGTGCACAGGCTCATCGAGAGGCTCACCAGGAAGCGTGTGAGCTGTTCAACGTACGATTTGTGCATCTCTTCAATGCAAACGGTTCAGATTGAATGCGGTATGCAAATTAAAGCCAGACTTTGGCGCTAAGCCAAGAGACACTGTGATTTGTCAAAATATGCAGCTACAAATCACTAGCACTATCTGATTTTTGCAACTAAAATCACTAGCATTATCTAATTCATCCGCGTGTTTGCTACGCACTCACCGTACGGGGCGTGCTAGTAGCTGTGTGAAGTGACGGTAGGTGTGCCACCAGTCCGCCGTGTAGGCTCACCGGGAGGCGAGCCAGCCCTTTGACCGCCGCCCACCTTGCTCCCACTCCTCCATATTAATGCTGGCCCCTTCGCCTGTGAAATGATTGTATAGGAATGCAGAAGTTCAACATGCAGGCTCACTGAGAAGCAAGACAGCCTTTGACCGCCGCCCGCCTCGCTCCCACTGGTCTGTATTAATGGCGCGCCCGAGCGGCCGCACCCCCATCCAGCCAAACACACAATCCTCTCTCTCCAGACGATCTCGGCGCCGCCTCCTCAGCCTCGTGAGTGCACCGGAGCATGGCATGAATATGGAGACAGAGGTTTCCATCGCCGCCGACGAGGTGGAGAACGAGGCTGCCAACAAGCGGAGGCGGGTCGAGAAAGAACCGCAAGCGACTCCAGCAGGCCTAGACTTCATCAGGAACCTCCCTAATGATATGTTGAGAGTCATCATATCCCTCCTCCCAATCAAATATGGGGCGAGGACAACCGCTTCTTTCCCGACGATGGCGCCTTATGGCTCCTCACCGCCGACCTCCTCGACGCCCACGAAGCTCACATGGCTATCGCAAAGCTTGGATGCGTTCTCCCAGATCCTCGGTAGTCACCATGGCCCAATCAGAGGCCTTAGACTAGAAAAAATGACACATCCGTGACATTTTGGGACGAACAAATTTTTCTGTCATACTTATGACACTTATATGATGATAATTGTGACAAAACCCGGTATCATCATAGATGTGGTGGGGTCCTACTTCTGTGATAAAAAATCATGACCGAAAATGGGCTTTTCGTCTTGGGAGGGCCGGAGACGCAGTTGCATGACATTCTTTGGGCCGTCCATGACGGAAAAAAGCATGGTAGAAGCGAGGGCGAGGAAAATATAGGGGAGTTCCCGGTTACGGTGGGTGGTCGGGGGATGAGCGGTGCGTGTTTCTCTCGTACGTACGCTCATGTGTGCGAGGCGGTGTGCTCTAACTGAACCCAAGTGAGGCATTGGGCTCTAATCGAACTCGAAGCGATCGCGACCGCAGTTACGCTACATTAAACCCGAGCGATCGACGATCCCTTGCTGTTAATCGAACCCGAAAGTGATTCTTCGCTATCGCTGCTAATCAAGCCGATCGATGCTGAGTCTGGATGAACAAAGGAGCGTTGTTGGGGGTTTGATGAATAGTTCTCGGGGGTTGATGAACAGACCCGTGGTAGTAGAGGCCGTTGCCGCTGGATGAACAGGACCCGGATCGATGGAGCCGATGGATGAAAAGGACCCCGTGGAGGGCTGGTTGGACAGTAGCCGGTAGAGGGCTGGTTGAACAGTAGCTGGTGGAGAGCTGGATGAACAGTAGCCCATGGAGGGGTGGATGAACAGGATCCCGTGGAGAGGGCAGGTTGAACAGTAGCCGGTGGAGGAGCGCGCGGTGGAGGCTGGATGAACAGGAACCCGTGAATGAACAGTCGCAGGTGGAGGCTGGAGGAGGTCGACGGTGGATGAACAGGAGCCTGTGGAGGCAGTCGACGGTGGATGAATAGTAGCCCGTGGAGGCAGTCAACGGTGGAGATGAACAGTATTCGTGGAGTCCTGCTTTGGTACGCCACACCCTCCCGGCGAACAGACCCCGCTTTGAATGTAGCGCCACAACACAAGTCCGCTTCTCCGCTTTGCGGTACGCCACACCCTCCCCGATCAACATGACCCTGCTTTCGACTGCTGGCGGCACGCCGCACCCTCCGTTGGGGATATAACTATCGGTGTAAACCGCCAGAGAGGCCGGGTTATCCCCATGATGAGTTATTATCTTTGAAGCCCATGAAGACAAAGACGGTGGCGCTTTATGAAGGCCCTGGGCTCATAGGCGGAATAAGGACTGTAGACATAAACCGACATTGATACGTAACTTGTGTTGTAAGATACGAAGAGTAGAGACCGGGCCGGACACGTTTATGAGCCGGCCTCGGGATCCTGTGAACAGACGGGCATCAACCCATGTATATAAGGGGATGACCCGGCGGCGGTTTAGGGACAACAAACAACATCTCGAGAACCAGGCATAGTGGATTCGCTCCCTGGTCATCGAAACGCTAGCAATTCCGCAACAACTGGATCGTAGGCTTTTACCTTCACCGCAAGGGGCCGAACCAGTATAAACTCCCTATGTCCTTTGTCCGCTTTAACCCCTTTAAGCTAACCCATCATGATGGATCCACGACTAAGTCCTTTCTCTAGGACAGCTGCCGTGACAAAACCACAACATTTGGCGCCCACTATGGGGCTATCGCACGATGGTTTCGAGTTCTTAGAGGGCAGCTTCGAAGGGCTCAAGGGATACGCTGTGGGCCGGATGACTAAGAGTCGTCGCGGCAAGCTCTACATCGACGAGGCAGGCTGGGGCCCCGAGGCCGGCTCAATTGAGTATGGGTACCGGGTCCCCTTCGACGGCATTCATGTTTTCATTGGCAAGATCGGCGAACTGGGCCCTGAGCCAGACACCTGCACCAACATCATCGAGACGGCTCAGCGCGCGACACCTACCCGGATTCATCCTTCCATGAAGCGTGCCTTCGTGGGAGTCATCCATGGAGCTGAATCTGAGGTTAGATCAACATCTGGTGGTGAGACCGTTGTTTATTCTGATGATGAATCATCGACCAGAGAGACCGAGTCACTGTACCAATTGCAAGATGGCCGAATTGGGGGTTGTTCCGATGGCGACAGTATTCCGGACCCCTTTGATCCGCCGAGTCGGGTTGCGATCTTCATGGTCGGTACACAACCTGCGCTGCACTCTTCGACCACAGCGGCGATGGTTTCCGGATCAGTAGCGGTGACAACAGCCGGGGCAGGAGGCCCTGTGCGACCACCGGCTCAGGTTTTATCTGACTTATTTGATGCTTTGGCAACACTAATGGCTGAAGTTAACCCGGAGAATCAGGAGGAGCGTAATGCAGAAATCGCAAAGGTAAAGGATCAGATAACTCAGGCCAAGGCAGATCTGGCAGCCGAAGATACCTGGATGACCGCGGAGTGGGCCGAGTTGGAGGCACAGGCTTACCGGCTTATGTTGGATCAGAGCGCGTCAAACGATGTCATGGGGAGGAGGTACCGGTCTCACCTGCCTCCGGTTTATGAGGCCAGGAACCTCTTTGATACCCCAGGGGCCTGAACTAGTAATCCACCAGTGGTAAACCGGACGGAGGCACCTCGAACGGGAGCGCCAGTTCAGCCGCGCCCGACGGATCCACCTCGTCAGAACAATGTCTTGTCGCAGCACGTCCCAACACCACCGGGTCATTACTCTAACCGGTTGGATAACATTGTTGCCGCCGCTTCACGATTGGCAGATCTCCCAATTGAAGGTGAGTCCCAGTAGCAGTTGAGACACGACGGGCTAGGGAGCTCCTTCAGACGGCCTTGACTCAGCAGCATGCTTATTCATACAGCCGCGAGAGGATTCATTCCACTCCCCGCCCAAGCCGGAGCTACAGCAGGCGCCTTGATGAACCGGGCGTATCAAGCAGTGCACGGGACTGTAATCCGCCCCGTGGCCATAACCCGGCGGGTGGTGGCGCTGATGCTCAGAACGTGGTAGACCAAGGAAGAGCGCGCTGAGAAGCCGAGTTAGCGGCTCAGTATGCAGCCCGCCAGCTCACCCCGGTTCGTCTAACAACTTCGATGGAGCCAGGAGTTACCTCCAGCTCTTTGGGAGTGCAGTGTCTTGTTCCGGCTCTACGCAATGTAGGACTGCCCAAGGACTTCAAGGGTCCACGTAAAGTGCCCAATTACACTGCCGATCTATCCCCCGAGTCATGGGTCGAACGCTATGAGATGGCGATGGAGATGCTGGATGTGGATGATGCGGCATGCGTTAAATAGGTCACCATGATGTTGGAAGGAATGGTTCACACTTGGTTGAAAAACTTACCAGCTAACTCCATTGGGTCATGGGCCGAGTTAAGGGCTCGGTTTATTCAGAATTTCAAAGACATGTGCAAACATCCCATGTCAATTGTGGACTTAGCAGCCCTTGTCCAGGAGGAAGGAGAATCAACAGGTCATTGGGTGCGCCGGGTTTCGGAAATTTTGCACTCATCAGACCGCATCAACGCTGATACAACAGTTTTAACGTTGGAGGGCAATTGCCAGTTTACACCTCTGAAGTTGAAATTGGGACGGCTCAAACATCACTAGAATGACATGGGGCCTCTTATGGCATCCTTGGTGAAGTATGTTGATTCTGGCAGTACCAAGGACCCTGAATCTGATGATGACAAGACAGGGAAGGGAAAGAAGAGCGGCAGCAGCATAACCCGGCAGGTCATGGAAACAGCGGTAAGCGTAAAGCGGATAACAGTTTAGATTTTGTGGCTAACACCAACACGCAGGATAAAGGCCAGCGTCGTAAGGGTAAACCGCCCCCGCGTGGTGGAGTACCAAGTCCCAATCCGGAGCGCCTGTCTCACCTGTTAAACCAGCCTTGCCCGAAGCACGGGTCGCGGGATAAGCCGGCCACACACCTCTGGAAGGATTGTTCTATTATGCAGGAGTTCAAAAATTCAGAATTTTTTCGGTATGATCATGGACCGGGCGGCGGTTCAGGCCCCGGATCTCATGGACCGGGTTACGGTGGAGGCAGTTCCGGTTTGGGATTTCACGGTAATCAAGGTGGACATGGCAATCAAGGCAGTCATGGCAACCAAGTGTTGGAAATATGCCCTAGAGGCAATAATAAAATGGTTATTATTCTATTTCCTTCTTCATGGTAATTGTCTATTGTTCATGCTATAATTGTGTTATCCGGAAATCGTAATACATGTGTGAATACATAGACCACAACATGTCCCTAGTGAGCCTCTAGTTGACTAGCCTGCTGATCAGAGATTGTCATGGTTTCCCGACTATGGACATTGGATGTCGTTGATAACGGGATCACATCATTAGGAGAATGATGTGATGGACAAGACCCAATCCTAAGCATAGCACAAGATCGTAGTTCGTTCTGCTAGAGCTTTTCTAATGTCAAGTATCACTTCCTTAGACCATGAGATTGTGCAACCCTTGACACAGAGGAATACTTTGGTGTGCCAAACGCCACAACGAATCGGGTGACTATAAAGGTGCACTACGGTGTATCTCCGAAGTGTCCATGGGTTGGCACGAATCGACATCGATTTTTCACTTCGTATGACGGAGAGGTATCTCCGCCCACTCGTGATGCATCATCATAATGAGCTCAATGTGACCAAGTAGTTGATCACGGGATCATGCATTACAGTACGAGTAAAGAGACTTGCCGGTAACGAGATTGAACGAGGTATCGGGATACCGACGATCGAATCTCAGGCAAGTATCATACCGATAGACAAAGGGAATTGTATACGGGATTACTTGAATCCTCGACATCGTGGTTCATTCGATGAGATCATCATGGAACATGTTGGAGCCAACAAGGGTATCCATATCCTGCCATTGGTTATTGGCCGGAGAGTCGTCTCGGTCATGTCTGCATGGTTCCCGAACCCGTAGGGTCTACACACTTAAGGTTCGATGACGCTGGGGTTATTAGGAAGACTTGTATGTGATTACCGAATGTTGTTCGGAGTCCCAGATGAGATCCCGGACGTCACAAGGAGTTCCGGAATAGTCCGGAGGTGAAGATTTATATATGGGAAGTTGTCATACGGTCACCCGAAAGGTTCGGGGGCATATCGGTATTGTACCGGGGCCACCGGAGGGGTTCCGGGGGTCCACCGGGAGGGGCCACCTCTCTCGGAGGGCCTTATGGGCTGTAGGAGGAAGGAACCAGCCCCAAGTGGGCTGGGCACACCCCCCCTTGGGCCCATGCACCTAGGGTTGGGGGGGGGGAACCCTAAGGGGGGCGACCCCCTTGCTTGGGTGGCAAGCCCCCTCCTCTTGGCCGCCGCCCCCCTCTAGATCTCATCTAGAGGGGGCCGGCCCCCTTCCCCCTTCCCCTGTAAATAGAGGGGCGAGGGGAGGGCTGCACACCACATCCAAGGCGCAGCCCCTCCCCTCCCCAACACCTCTCCTCCTCCGCTAAGAGCTTACGGCGGCCCTGCCGGAGATCGCTGCTCCACCACCACCACGCCGCAGTGCTGCTGTTGGAGCTCTTCTCAACCTCTCCCTCCTCCTTGCTGGATCGAGGCACGGAGACGCCCCGCTTCCCACGTGTGTTGAACGCGAGGTGCCGTCTGCTCTCGCGCTGGTCATCGGGTGATTTGGATCACGACGAGTACGACTCCATCAACCCCGCTTTCTTGAACGCTTCGCTCGCGATGTACAAGGGTATGTACATGCACTCCCCTCTCCCTCGTTGCTACATGACTCCATAGATTGATCTTGGTGATGCATAGAAAATTTTAAAATTCTGCTACGTTCCCCAACAGTGGCATCATGAGCCAGGTCTATGCGTAATTTCTATGCACGAGTAAAACACAAGTTGTTGTGGGCATCGATTTTGTCGATTTACTTATCGTTACTAGTATTATCTTGCTTCGACGGCATCATTGGATGAAGCGGCCCGGACCGACCTTACACGTACACTTACGTGAGACAGGTTCCACCGACTGACATGCACTAGTTGCATAAGGTGGCTAGCGGGTGTCTGCCTCTCCCACTTTAGTCGGATCGATTCGGCGAAAAGGGTCCTTATGAAGGGTAAATAGAAATTGGCATATCACGCTGTGGTTTTGGCGAGGTAAGAAACGCTCTTGCTAAGAAACCTATAGCAGCCACGTAAAAATTTGCAACAACAATTAGAGGACGCCTAACTTGTTTTTGCAGCATATGCCGTGTGATGATATGGCCAAAAGGATGTGATGAATGATATATGTGTTGTATGAGATTGATCATGTTCTTGTAATAGGAATCACGACTTGCATGTCGATGAGTATGACAACCGGCAGGAGCCATAGGAGTTGTCTTAATTTATATATGACCAATGCGTCAACATAACGCCATGTAATTACTTTACTTTATTGCTAAACCATTAGCCATAGTAGTAGAAGTAATAGATGACGAGACAACTTCATGAAGACACAATGATGGAGATCATGAGGATGGAGATCATGGTGTCATGCCGGTGACGATGATGATCATGGCGCTCAAGATGGAGATCAAAGGAGCAAAATGATATTGGCCATATCATGTCACTATTTGATTGCATGTGATGTTTATCATGTTTTACATCTTATTTGCTTAGAACGACGGTACTTAAATAAGATGATACCTCGCAATAATTTCAAGAAAGTGTTCCCCTAACTATGCACCGCTAAGGTTCGTTGTTTCGAGGCACCATGTGATGATCGGTGTGATAGATTCTAACGCTCAATACAACGGGTGTAAGCCAGATTTACACACGCAATACACTTAGGTTGACTTGACGAGCCTAGCATGTATGCATACATGGCCTCGAACACGGAAGACCGAAGGTCGAACATGAGTCATATAGAAGATACGATCAACATGAAGATGTTCACCGATGATGACTAGTCCGTCTCACGTGATGATCGGACACGGCCTAGTTGACTCGGATCATGTATCACTTAGATGACTAGAGGGATGTCTATCTGAGTGGGAGTTCATTAAATAATTTGATTAGATGAACTTAATTGTCATGAACTTAGTCTAAAATCTTTACAATATGTCTTGTAGATCAAATGGACCACGCTAATGTTGCCCTCAACTTCAACGCGTTCCTAGAGAAAACCATGCTGAAAGACGATGGTAGCAACTATACGGACTGGGTCCGGAACTTGAGGATCATCCCCATAGCTGCCAAGAAAGCATATGTCCTTGAAGCACCGCTAGGTGATGCACCAGCCCCAGCAAACCAGGACGTTATGAACGCCTAGCAGACCTGTGTTGATGATTACTCCCTGGTTCAGTGCGGCATGCTTTACAGCTTAGAACCGGGGCTCTAAAAGTGTTTCGAGCAGCACGGAGCATATGAGATGTTCCAAGAGCTGAAAATGGTTTTTCAAGCTCATGCCCGGGTCAAGAGATATGAAGTCTCCGACAAGTTCTACAGTTGTAAGATTGAGGAGAATAGTTCCATCAGCGAGCACATACTCAAAATGTCCTGTTGCACAACCACTTGACTTAGCTGGAGTTAATCTCCGGATGACGCGGTCGCTGATGAATCCTTCGCCGCTTCCACCGAGCTACAAGAGCTTTGTGATGAACTTCAATATGCAGGGATGGAAAAGACCATTCCCGAGGTATATTCAATGCTGAAATCAGCGGAGGTGGAGATCAAAAGGAACATCAAGTGTTGATGGTGAATAAAACCACTAAGTTCAAGAAAGGCAAGGGTAAGAAGAACTTTAAGAAGAATGGCAAGGAGTTGCCGCTACCGCAAGCTAGTTGCCGGAAGAAGCCAAAGAATGGACCCAAGCCCGAGATCGAAAGTGCTTTTATTGCAAGGGAAGTGGTCACTGCGCGAACTGCCCAAGTACTTAGCGGACAAGAAGGCCGAAACACCAAAGGTATATGTGATATACATGTTATTGATGTGTACCTTACCAAGACTCGTAGTAGCTCCTCGGTATTTGATACCGCAAGGGTTGCTCATATTTGTAACTCAAAACAGAGCTGCGGATTAAGCGGAGATTGGCGAAGGACGAGGTGACGATGCGCGCCGGGAATGGTTCCAAGGTCGATGTGATCGCCGTCGCACGCTACCTCTACATTTACCTACGGGATTAGTTTTAAACCTCAATAATTGTTATTTAGTGCCAGCTTTAAGCATGAACATTGTATCGGATCTCATTTAATACGAGATGGCTACTCATTTAAATCCGAGAATAATGGTTGTTCCATTTATATGAGAGATATGTTTTATGGTCATGCCCCGCTGGTCAATGGTTTATTCTTAATGAATCTCGAACGTACTGTTACACATATTCATAGTGTGAATACCAAAAGATGTAAGGTTGATAATGATAGTCCCACATATTTGTGGCACTACCGCCTTGGTCACATTGGTGTCAAACGCATGAAGAAGCTCCATGCAAATGGACTTTTGAGTCTCTTGATTACTAATCATTCGACACGCAAGTAACCATGCCTCATGGGTAAATGACCAAGACTCGCTCTCCGTAACAATGGAGCAAGCAACCAACTTATTGGAAATCATACATACTGATGTGTGTGGTCCAATGAGTGTTGAGGCTCGCGGTGGCTATCTTTATGTCCTCACCCTCACTGATGACTTGAGTAGATATGGGTATGTTTACTTAATGAAACACAAGTCTGAGACCTTTGAAAAGTTCAAGGAATTTCAGAGTGAGGTTGAGAATCAACGTGACAGGAAAATCAAGTTCTTACGATCAGATCGTGGGGGAGAATATTTGAGTTACGAATTTGGCACACACTTAAGGAAATGTGGAATCGTTTCACAACTCACGCCGCCTGGAACACCTCAGTGAAATGGTGTATCCGAACGTCGTAATCGCACTCTATTGGATATGGTGTGATCTATGATGTCTCTTACCGATCTACCGCTCTCATTTGGGGCTATGCTTTAGAGACTGCCGATTCACTTTAAATAGGGCTCCGCGAACTGCTGAGACGACAATCGTATGAATTATGGTTTGGGAAGAAACCTAAGCTGTCGCTTTCTAAAAGTTTGGGGATGTGATGCTTATGTCAAGAAACTTCAACCTGAAAAGCTCGAACCCAAATCGGAAAAATGCATCTTCATAGGATACTCTAAGGAAACCATTGGGTATACCTTCTACCTCAGATCCGAAGGCAAGATCTTTGTTGCTAAGAATGGATACTTTCTGGAGAAAGAGTTTCTCTCGAAAGAAGTAAGTGGGAGGAAGGTAGAGCTTGATGAAGTACTGCCTCCTGAAAAGGAAAGTAGCGCAGCCAGGAAGATGTTCATGTGGTGCCTGCACCGACTAGAGAGGAAGTTAATGATGATGATCAAGGTACTTCAGATCAAGCTCCTACTGAACTTCATAGGTCCACAAGGACACGTTCCGCACCAGAGTGGTACGGCAACCCTGTCTTGGAAATCATGTTGTTAGACAACGTGAACGCTCAACAATGAAGAAGCAATGGGGGCCCAGATTCACAAATGGCTAAAAGCCATGAAATCCGAGATAGGATCCATGTATGAAAACGAAGTATGGACTTTGACCGACTTGCCCGATGTTCGCGAGCCATAAAAATAAATGGATATTTAAGAAGAAGATGACGCGATGGTAATGTGACCATCTATAGGCTCGGCTTGTCGCTAAGGGTTATCGACAAGTTCAAGGGGTTTACTACGATGATACTTTCTCACCAGAGTGAAGCTGAAGTCCGTCTCAATCATGTTAGCAATTGCCGCATTCTACGATTATGAGATATGGCAATGGACGCCAAAACGGCATTCTTAACGGCTTTCTTAAGGAAGAATTGTATATGATGCAGCCGAAGGTTTTGTCGATCCTAAGAATGCTAACAAGGTATGCAAGCTCCAACGCCCATCTATGGGCTGGTGCAAGCATCTCGAGTTGGAACATTCGCTTCAATGAGATGATCAAAGTTGTTAGTTTACATGCACTTATGGAGAAGCCCGTATACAAGAAAGTGAGTGGAGCTCAGCATTTCTCATATTATATGTGGATGACATACTATTGACGGGAAATAATATAGAATTCTTGGAAAGCATAAAGGCCTACTTGAACAAGTGTTTTTCAATGAAGGACCTTGGAGAAGTTGTTATATATTAGGCATCAAGATCTATAGAGATAGATCAAGACGCCTCATTGGTCTTTCACAAAGCACGCACTTTGACAAGATATTGAAGAAGTTCAATATGGATCAGTCCAAGAAGGGTTCTTGCCTCAGATTGAAAGGTGTGCGATTGAGCACGGCTCAATGCCCCACCACGCGTAGAAGATAGAGAAAAGATGAGTGTCCCCCATGCCTCGCCATAGGGTCTATTATGTATGCCATGCCGTGTACCGCACCGATGTAAACCTTTGTCGTAAGTTTGGTAGGAAGGTACCAAAGTAATCCCGGCATGGAACACCGGACAACGGTCAAGAATATCCTGGCACCAAGAGGACTAAGGATATGTTTCGCTTATGGAGGTGACGAAGAGCTCGTCAGAAAGGGTTACGCCGATGCTAGCTTCGACACGATCCGATGACTAAGTCACAAACCGGATACGTATATTTTGAATGGTGGGGCAAGTAAGTCTGGTGCAGTTGCAAGCAAAGCGTTGTGGCGGGATCTACATGTGAAGCGGAGTACATGGCAGCCTCTGAGGCAACACAAGAAGCAACTGGGGAAGGAGTTCATTGTCGACCTAGGAGTTATTCCCAATGCGTCGGCCCTATGACTCTCTTCCGGACAACACCGAGCTATTGCCTTACCAAGGAGCCCAGGTTTCACAGAAGACCAGCATATCAAGTTGCCGCTCAACTCCATTCGTGAAAATGTTCAAATGGAGACATAGATATTTGTAAAGTACATACGGACCTGAATGTCACAGATCCATTGACTAAACCTCTTCCTCGAGCAAAACATGATCAACACCAGAACTCTATGGGTGTTAGATTCATCACAATGTAAATAGATTATTGACTCTAGTGCAAGTAGGAGACTGTTGGAAATATGCCCTACAGGCAATAATAAAATGGTTATTATTATATTTTATTGTTCATGGTAATTGTCTATTGTTCATGCTATAATTGTGTTATCCGGAAATCATAATACATGTGTGAATACATAGACCACAACATGTCCCTAGTGAGCCTCTAGTTGACCAGCTCGTTAATCAGCAGATGGTCAGGGTTTCCTGACTATGGAAATTGGATGTCGTTGATAACGGGATCACATCATTAGGAGAATGATGTGATGGACAAGACCCAATCCTAAGCATAGCACAAGATCGTAGTTCGCTCGCTAGAGCTTTTCATTGTCAAGTATCACTTCCTTAGACCATGAGATTGTGCAACTCCGGATCATCGAGGAATACTTTGGGTGTGCCAAACGTCACAACGAATCGGGTGACTATAAAAGTGCACTACAGGTATCTCCGAAAGTGTCTATTGGGTTGGCACTAATCAAGACTGGATTTGTCATCCGCATGACGGAGAGGTATCTCTCGCCCACTCGGTGATGCATCATGTCGGTGTCAAACCGCGGATCTCGGTAGGGGGTCCCAACTATGCGCCTAGGCGATAGTAACAGGAGACAAGGGACACGATGTTTTACCTGTGTTCGGGCCCTCTCGATAGAGGTAAAACCCCACGCCCCGCTTGATTAATATTGATGATATGGGTAGTACAAGAGTAGATTTACCACGAGATCAAGGAGGCTAAACCCTAGAAGCTAGCCTATGGTATGATTGTTGTTCGTCCTATGGACTAAAACCCTCCTATTTATATAGGCACCGGAGAGGGTTAGGGTTACACAGAGTCGGTTACAATGGTAGGAGATCTACATATCCGTATCGCCAAGCTTGCCTTCCACGCCAAGGAAAGTCCCTTCCGGACACGGGACGAAGTCTTCAATGTCGTATCTTCATAGTCCTGGAGTCTGGCTGAAGGTATAGCCCGGCTATCCGGACACCCCCTAATCCAGACTCCTCAAGAGTCTCCCGAACCAGGCTTCAATGACGATTTAGTCCGGCGCGCATGATTGTCTTCGCATTGCAAGGCGGGTTCTTTCCAGATTCCGTACCGTTAATAATGTCCTGCTTTCTGTGAATGTAGTGCCTTGGCTTTACGCCCAATAATGGCCGCCCACGGTCAAACGAATATTAAAAGTCCTGGGTGTTTTACATTCACACCCCTAGCCGCCAGAATGAGCCGCCTATTTAAAGGGATGGGGATTTAGATCCAAACCACACCTTCTCCTTCCATGAGTATTCATCGAGCGCATCCAACAAAGGTCCATTCCACCATGGCCAGCCGTCGAAACTCCTCCTCTCGCCCTTCCAGCCCTAAGCTCGAGATCGGAGAGATGCTCCATCCTCATAGCGAGCTAGTGTCGCTCGCACTAAGGGATTCTCCCCCGGCCTATATGGTCCCGGTTCGAGCCGGACTTGCCACCTACAATGGCGGAGAGCAAGCGGAGAGCGCCCCCACTCCCTCCAAAGGAGAGCGGGTATGCCTTGTCCCATATCTAATAAGAGGACTCGGATTTCCAATTCATCTGTTTCTCCAGGGGCTTCTGGAGTTCTATGGCCTCCAGCTGCACAACCTCACGCCTGCCTCCATATTGCATATCGCGGGCTTCGTAGCCCTTTGCGAGTTGTTCTTGGGTGTTGAGGCTCACTTCGCGCTGTGGAAGAGGCTATTCGCCCGGTGCCCCGCTTCGAGGGGCTCAAGATATCAAGTGGGCGGAGCCGAAGTGTGGCGCATCACCGGGACCGGATATTTATCCGGAACCCCAAAGAAGACGTCCGAGGACTGGCCTTCGGAATGGTTTTATATAGAGGATGTCCCGCTGCCAGATCTTGTTCGGATCGGCCTCCCTGAGTTCAACTGTGCTCCCCTGAAGAAGCGCCTAAGCTGGCGTCCACGGAGCTCTCAGAAAGAAAGTGACAAGGACGTCCTTTACCTGATGGGCCGGATAAGATTGCTAGCTCATTCCGGACTAACCATGATCGGAGTCGTGGCCGTATGCATCATGCGGGGGGTGCAACCGCTTCAGTATAGAGGCCACCCCATGTCGGACTTTAACGGGGAGGATGACGCCACCCGTCACGGCCGCAAGGGGCCGGACTCGGCTGCCGCTCTAACACAGATCTTGTCCGCTTTATACAAGGGAGAAGAGGAGGAATTTCTCCGCATCAACCCTCAGGGTGGATTTACTATGTACAATCCTCCAAGTTGGGTAAGTGGACAATTTTACTTGCCCATCCGTTTTATATTCCCATCATTAGTTATATAGTCTGATGATGTCAACGCAGGAACTGCGCCAGGAATTAAAGGAAATAAACAGCCCTCCCCCGCAGCCCGAGGATCCAGAACGGTCCCTCGATCCGGCCTCTGAAGTGGATCCGGACCTGTCCGTGGAGGTGATTGACGGGGTGTTTTATCAGCTGAGCAGGGACAATGCCCTGGTGGCCATTACGGCTGGTTACCCAGGGCTACTCCCGCCTCCTGTGTAATCGAGACTGAGTCCCAAAGACTAAAAGGAATCCATCCTTGCATGTTTTCAGTTTCCTGACAACAACCGTATTTTGCAGGTGAGATTCTCGAGGCGGGAGGCCGAGCCTGCGGCGACTAGCCAACAAGGGGCAGCGGGGCCCCATGGGATGAAAAGAAGTGAAGTCCGGACTGAGGCGCCGGCGTAAAGGTATAGCGCGCCCTCTTACTCCCAGGTGTTATTCCTTCAAGGCATATTAACACTTGTGCTCTCTTCAGGACAAAGAGACCTCGCCGGACTATATCCGTAGAGGTTGCCAATCGCGCCTCCATCAGCCAGGCTCCAAAGCCTAGACCGGAGGTGGAGGCGAACACGAGGCGCGCGCCGGACGCTCCTCCGACAGAGGACGCGGACAAGTTGTCTGTCACCCATTCTGAGGTGGAGAGTGCCATGAACCACATGCGTCGCCGGACAGTTCTTCGCGACGCATGTTTCTCCCAAGAGGCGTTGAACGCCTTCAATTCGGGAGATGCATATCTCTGTGCCGCTCAGAATGGTCTAGCCAGAGCCACGGAGCAATATGTAAAAGACATACGGGTGAGAAAATTTTAATGGTTATATATACCAGTAGCCCCTGAGACTTGAAGCAGTGAGAATAACTAATTTAAGGATCATGTAATATGCAGGTTCTTTCAGAGAAGAATACCCAATTGTCCCAGGAGTTAAAAGAGTGCCAAGCCCAACTTGAGGCCGCACTGGCCGCGACAAGGGGGCCCGAGGAGACCCCCTCTGGTAATATATGCTTCAAAAAGATAAGTGTGAAGTGCGGCATATGTGCAAATCTGACAAATGAAATTGCAGATGGCGCCAGACTACATCCGGAAAAGAAATAACTCCTACACCAGCTAAAGGCTGGCGAGAGCGTGCTAACAAAGGTGAGGTGGGAGAAGAATGATCTTCAGGACGCCAACACCAAGCTGGGTGTTGAACTGAAAGATATTCGTGCCCAGCTGTTGGACTCCGTTAAGGAGAATCAGCGGCTTCGACGCGACATATTTAGTAAGTGCTTAAACGAACTTTGAAAAAGGAGTTCGGCGAGGAAGTCGACTAACAGAGTAATGTCTATAGGTATGCTAACAGGTCATCCTGCAGAGGAGATTCCCGGTTCTACGGGTGACCTTCTTCCCGAGCTCTCGCAACTACACGAGCGAGTTCGGCGGGTGATGCAAGGCATTGCCCAGGCCTTGTGGCCCTCCGTCTCCATGCCCGAAGGCCTTGGAGAGCTTGCAGAGAAGCTTAAGGGAGTGCGGCGGCGCTTCCGATTATGGAAGATATCGGCCTGCCGTCAAGGTGCTAGGGAGGCCTGGGCCATGGTAAAGACGCTATAAACAAAGGCTGACCCGAACCACATGGACGAGGTCGACCTGTGGGGCCCGGCGGGAAGGAGATCCTCAGAAGTTAGTATACGCCAAGTAGAATTGGCCGCAGTATTCCCAGGAGGACTGTAAATTAGACAAATCGTTAGACGGTATTGAAGAGGAATACAATCACCGTAATGACTATGTAATTTTAATTGACATGTAATGTCTTCTAGCCGGATTGTAGATCGCTTTTCATGGCCAACCTTTTCGCTTAACCTCGACCTCGACGAACCGTGAGTGTCTCCAAATACCCATACTGCTATGTAAGAACCGGGTATGCGTGGAGACCAAAGCGAGGGGTCATTAGTGCTTGAATGCATAAGTGCCCAACTAGTTATGTTATATTACATGGTTAGTAAGAAACATCTTCCAGGGAGAATAGTTCCGCTAGGGGTTCCTTTCCCTGGGAGGCATGCCCTAAAGTGCATGTCCATGTTGGGAAAAGGGACACAGAAAAAATCATCTGGGGGCGCATAAATAATTAAGTGAAAAGATCATGTTTAGTTCACCGACTGAATATTCCCTTAAGAATGCTAGCTTCGCTTCACCTACCGAGGTACACATCCGGCCGACCCGGCAAGAATAACGCAGAGGTGCTCCTTTACCACCTAGCCAAACAATCGGGAACGAGGGGTAAGACAGGAGCCAGGCAACCCAGCTTGGCCAAAACTTAAGTCATATCGATGCATATAATGGTGAATAAAGGTACATGCGGAAGTGTGACACATGTGTTGGGCATGAAGCCCATATGAATAAGCTTCTGTTGAAAGAAGCCCCCAGGTTTAATGAGCGCGGGTAGCGCGTCATTTATTGAGCCTTTAACGGCTATAATAGAAAGTAAGGGGAGAAGGAGAAAAATGTAAGACAGAAAGTATAAGAAATGGACAGAGGAAGGAGACGAACACCGAGTCCGGCGCTAGGCATAGAATCTTCGGAGACGGGCTGCGTTCCATTGGTTCGGCTCGAGTCGATTATCCGATGCGTCTCGCAGGCGGTACACTCCACCAGTCAGGACTTGGTCAATGATGAAGGGACCTTCCCACTTGGGCTTGAGTTTGTCCTTTTTCTTGTCCCGTAGGCGAGAACTAATTCGCCAACATTGTAATTTTTGGCCCGTGATTTCTCGCTTTTAATATCTTCAAGCCTGCCGTTGATAGAATGCGAACGCCTTCGCTTCCGGGAACGGGGTCCCCTGACTTGCTCGCTCGCTGCCCGCGGCGGTGGCTCAAAGGAGGCCCAGACGGCCCATCTTCATCAACATAAGCTCAAGACCGCGAGGGGCAAGCCTCACGGGCGGACGACCAAGAGCTTCCTCAGCGCCGCCTCGCCAGCTGGCTCAGAGGAGGCAGAGAACTCAAGGCGGGTACTCGCGAGGTGCCCGTGACGCAAGCCATGACGACGAGGGCGCTGGGCCACGGCGCCAGCCCGCAGCAGCCCCTCCTTTCATCTTGGGTGCAAAGGGGCAAGCGCAGCAAGAGCATCAAGCAAAGGCATCCGCCTTGCAACAAGACCAAGACCAGCCCCAACGGCTGGAATGCACCATCGTGGAGCCCAAGCAAAGGCCATCACCAGAGCCTTTGGCAAAGCGAGGACCAACTTTAGTCGATAAGTGTACCCGCTGTTCCCCTTCAAATGGCTAATTGTTGGCGCCTTCCCGCCAATATTTGGGAAGAGGCCCAGTGGCCTTCGCCTATAAATAGGGGTAGCCACACTCGCAGAGAGAGGGGGACTGAGGACGATCGGATCAAGCATTCGGATTTCAGAGAGAGAGAACCTGCCTCAAGCTAGAGCGACGGGCACCACTTAGCAGTTCATCACACCCACCAAGAAATGCACTCGCGAGGCTGTTCTTCCCTCGTATCGTTCTTCATCGGCCCCAGAGGCAATCCACACCACAAACTAGAGTAGGGTATTACACCACAACGGTGGCCCGAACTAGTATAAATCTTATGCGCTCTTTGTGTTGTTCTTGTTAGTAGTTTAGGTCCCGCGATTCGGCGCAGGTACGAGACGTGGAGGGTTGGATCTCCGCGGCGCACTCCTGCATTCAACCTAAGGGTCTGCCGAACCCGTGATCCGACATTTGGCGTGCTGTAGGTGTGCTGACCGCCTTTCGCCTTTCGTTTTTTCCCCGACCACCGCCACCATGTTCGACGCTGCCGGGTTCGCGCATGAGCGCCGAGCCGCCTTTCGCTTCCCCACGCCGCTTCAGACGTTTCCTGCCGGCGGACGCCCTCGCCGCTCCTCGCCACCGTGTCAACACCGCTTAACGCCCGCGGGAACGAGCAACAAGCCGCCCCAGCATTCGGCCCATGAGGCGGACGGCCAACCGCCACGCTTTTGCTCACCTCGCTGAGTTTCGTCACAAGGCCATATGGCCATGGAGGCCCGAAAGGCACTCATCGCGCCAACGAATTCCTGCGCTTACCGCTTCGCCAACGACGCTTCACGAAGAATGGCTCGACCGCATCGCTGAGCTCGTCTGCAAGGCGGGAGGCGCACTTCGCCGCTTTTCACTATCGAAAGGCGCGGCATCGCGGCGGGCCCGCCAAGTTCAAGCCAGCCTGCCCCCACGCCACGACGGCATCGGAGACCCCACGGAGTTCCTCCATTTCACGAGCTGGCATCGAGGCTGCCAACGAGATGAAAAGGTCATGGCTAACTGGTTTCCCATGGCGCCAAGGACGGAGCCCGCACTGCTCCTCGACCGCCCTGTGCACGATCTTCCTGGGCCGAGATGCGCACTCCGCTTCATCGCCAACTTCCAAGGTATCGCGATCGCCACCGCCGGAGCGACATGCGCCGAATCAAGCAGCCAGTGGGAAACCCCGCAAAAGTACATCCAGCTTCAACAACGCACGCCTCAAGATCCCTGTGGTAACGGAGGAGGCCATCATTCGCTTTCTCCGACGGGCGCAGCGCGACGCCAAGATGAAGGAGGAGCCGCGATGCATGAAGATCTCGTGCACCTCCTCGAGCTGTTCAACTTACGTACTGCGCGCCAGGCTGAGGAGGGCGCCTCCTCCTCGAGCTGCCCGCCGTGGATCCCGGAAGAGAAGAAGTCCAAGGCCAAGGACGTGAAGCGCAGGGGCTGCTGCATCAAGCGGCCAACCGACACCAAGCGGGCAGAGATCAGCCCGAGTCTTCCAAGGGCAGCTGGTATCGCGGTACCACGACCTCCACACCCACAACACCAATGAATGTCAAGAGCTCCGGTCAGGCGCAAGGAAGGGTCGGCAGACGCCTCGAGCGCAGCGACCGGGCTACGGCCGAGGAGGAGGAAGAAATGCAGACGCTGGAAGATCATGCCCGCGCTAAGGGTGGCGCGACCAACCTCGGGCGAGGATCACTGGCAAGACCCACCGATGAGGGGGGCTGGAGGATCAGCCTCGTGAGGATCGCCTGCAAGGGAACACAGCTCTCCCTCCGCTGCCGCCGCCACCAAGGAGAATCAAGACCGCCATCAGACGAGGGGCTGGGGCTTCAGAAGGCGCGATCGCTTCAGATCCCGGGCGAGCCCAAGCCCCAGCCTCCCACCGCATCTTCAAGCAGTTCGCCTGGAAGTGAATGCAGTCCTCCCTAAGCTCGAGTCCACGCTACCTCTCGTGGTCGTGCGGCGCCATCACGCTCAGCTCAATGGATCAGCTCAAGCGCGCAGCCACAGCCGGAGTTCTCCCAATGCTTTGCTCCCCAATCATCAAGAACGCGGTTGGTCACCAAGACCTCATCGACGGGCGGAGCAGGGCTCAACGCCCCGTCCGTGGAGACCTTCAACAATCTTCGTGCCCTACAGCCAGCTTCAGCCAACCAAGCCCTTCTCCGAGTCACCGACGGCTCCACGGTCCCGATCGGGCAGGTCCGCCTTCCGTCACCTTCGGGCCCGCGATAACTACCACACCGAGCTCATCGACTTCGACGCCACCCACATTCGCCACAGACAACGCCATCCTCTGTACCTGCGCTATTAAGTTCATGGCCGGACTCCACCATGGCTACAACATCCTCAAGATGCCAGAAGCGGGCGGGTCATCACGGTGCCCTGTGGAAGAGAGAGATGCGCAGCCCTTGAGCGAAGCTTTTCAGCCGCATCGCCGAAGACCTGCACCATAGCGCAGGACGCCCCGAGGCAGCACCCAAGAAGAAGAAGACATCGACCGCCCGGCTCATCAAGAGACAGGCCCTCGTGGCCCGCTGCCGGCCAGGGGGAGCCTTCCATCGGATAGGAAAGCGCCTGGCGCCTCCTCAGCAGGCTCGGGCCTCCCCTGAGGGCCACCACCTCGCCAAGGTCTCGAGGAGGCGCTGGGCACCACGTGGGAGGCGTGTTTCAAGCACGCTTCCGCAAGGTGAGCAAGACCAGGAGGACAGAACCCCGAGAGTTCATCAGCAAGGCCATTCAGAGTTACAGGAGTCAAGGGTCATGAGGGGCAGCCGCCGCCACTCACTGTGGGCCCCCATCCAGCGAGGATGGTGGGCGGCGCTGTCCAGATCGCCGCACTGTGGCTCAACCGAGCCGCATCTCAAGAGCCCGCCCCACAGCCCACGTGACGCATGCCTTATGGCCTGCCAAACGCGCCTGCTGCACACCAGCTGCCTCATGAGGACCATCCTGAGGCTCAAGAGGTCGCACGCCTGCAGCCCCGGGCGGAGATGGAGATGGCCTGTGAGGGGCCCATGGCCTCCCGAGCCTCTCGAGGCCCCGAACCTCGGGGCTCGTGAGGATCGGCCCGCAGCCCACCGAGTCTGCTACATCAACGCCCTTCATCCCCAACATCACCAGTGACATCTTTAAGTTTTATTTCCGGCCGAGCGCCTTCAGGTCAGATTATTCCTGTGCCATGGGTCCGCCCTCACTGCATGTATCCCTTTATTTCATGTCCTTAGCTTACCTCGCTGGGGCGCCGGGCTGCATCATCCCTGCAAGCCGCCTGGCCAGCCTCCCAGGGCATGTATCTTCATGCTTTTAGGATTATGCTCCACCATGCTTGTTATTTGGTGCCTTCTCCGGTGGCGTAAATCTGCACGCTAAGGGGTGTGCCCGAGCATCGCGACTGTGGTTCCTACGGCCTCCGCCCTCACCTCCGGTCTTGTCCATGGCATCCGCGACCTGGCTTGCCAACACGTAGAGACCAGCCCGAGAGCCGGACCAAGACGAGTTTTGTCATCCAATCCAGCTTATGGCTAAAGCCGGGGTGCCCGAGCATCGCGACCAGTGGCTCCTACCGCCTCCGCCCTCACCGGGTCTTGTCCATGGCAACGTGACCTGGCTTGCCAGAACGGTAGAGACCAGCCCGAGAGCCGGACCCGAGGACGAGAGTTCTCACATCTAATCCAGCTTGCACGCTAAAGGGGGGTGCCCGAGCATCGCGACCAGGCTCCTACCGCCTCCAGCCCTCACCTCCGGTCTTGTCCATGGCATCGCGACCTGGCTTGCCAAATGATGGTAGAGACCAGCCCGAGAGCCGGACCCGAGGACGAGTTGTGTCATCTAATCCAGCTTTGCTAAAGGGGGGTGCCCGAGCATCGCGATCAGGGCTCCCACCGCCTCCGCCTCACCCTCTGGTCTTGTCCATGGCATCGCGACCGCTTGCCAGCCGACGGAGAGACCAGCCCGAGAGCCGGACCAAGACGAGAGCACCGCATCTAGCCATTTTTGCAGAACACACTCAAGATAAGGCCCAGAGCCAGCGCAATCCGCTTGAGGTAGGGGCCTCGAGTCCTGCTACTGCTCACGAAAGTGCCCCGGCACACCGGGAGGCCTCTCGCGCCACTCCAAAGCAACTAACGCTGGGATTAATAACGCCCCGGCGAGCTCTTGTTCCTTTGTGGTAACCCTGCAGGCCCCTCCAGGAGCACGAACGATTCGCCGCAATCTCTCGCCAGCCATGGCACGGACCTCAACACCGCGCCAGTGAAGCATCGCCTAACCTCGAGATAAGTCGCCCGACGACACACTAGTCATCGCAACACCATCCCCACACTCAATGCAACTCCGTTAGCAACGCCGCCTCCTTTCTCACCAAATGATGGCTGCTTGAGCGCCAAGGGGACCCCCGAGCATCGCGACTCGAGAGGCTCTTACCGACCTCGGCCGCCACCTCCCGCCTTGACCACGCATCGCGACTGGCATACCAGCGACGGCCAAGCCGCTTTGGGACTGGACCCGCCGCACAGAGCACCAAGCCTCACGAGGTCCAAAGGAAGGGACGAGCTAGAACGGAATGAGCGTCCCGCATTGCCTCATAACAAGGATCATATTGATAAACGGTTGCAAATATCTTACAAGCCTCATGGGTACATTCTGGCTCCTCGCAGAACAAAAGACGCGAATCCTAAGGAATCCTATCTACAGGACCACCGCTGCAGACGCCATCATCAATAAGCACACCCGGTCCGAGCCGACCCCATCCAGTCAGG